>JALPQI010006994.1:0-40197 GCA_025490895.1 Thaumatotibia leucotreta | reverse complement strand
TATGTTTCATTTGCAACAAACACTTAGCTGCCTATGCTAATATTAGATTTTCCTCTATTTTTCCATAGAATCTTTCTTTGTAACACTTTATGATAGGTATCAGTAGAATCCCCTAAAATAGAGCACTAATTGAGAAAACTCTCATCAACAATGAAAGAAAATTACTATGTTTAATTAAATTAGCTAAAAAGCCTTAGCTGGCAATGCTAATATTAGATTTTCCTCTATTTTTCCATAGAATCTTTCTTTGTAATTTTTTATGGTAGGTATCAGTAGAATCCCCTAAAATAGAGCATTAATAGAGGAAAATCTAATATTAGCATAGGCAGCTAAGTGTTTTTTGCAAATGAAACATAGTAATTTTCTTTCAATGTTGATGAGAGTTTTCTCAATTAATGCTCTATTTTAGGGGATTCTACTGATACCTATCATAAAGTGTTACAAAGAAAGATTCTATGGAAAAATAGAGGAAAATCTAATATTAGCATAGGCAGCTAAGCCTTTTTTGCAAATTCAACATAGTAATTTTCTTTCAATGTTGATGAGAGTTTTCTCAAATGGAAAAATAGAGAAAACTTAGATATTAGCTTAGGCATCTAAGTCTTTTTTGCACGTTAGACATAGTAATTTTCTTTCAATTTTAATGAGAGTTTTCTTAATTAAGGCTTATTTTAGGAGGTTCTTTCGATACTTAACATTAAGTGTTATAAAGAGAGATTCCATGGAAAAATAGAGGAAAACCTAAAATTAACTAATCTAAGCCAATTTGTGAAGTTAGCTGCCTAGTTAATATTTGGTGTTTTTTTTATGTTTGATGTAATATAGGTAATGGTAAACTGTAGAAAACTTCTTTATCTATCGGAAAAGCTTATATTTGACCTTGTAGTACCGTTTTGTACGCTTTTGTATGAAATCACCAATTTTGACCACTGTACTTGGTCGGGTTACCATAGGCTGCTAACCTTAGGCAGCTAACTTCACGCTGGTATTTTTTTTGTGCCAACGATAATTAAATGGCGGCCATTTTAAAATTTCAAACAGACGAATACGGGCGCACGTGATATTTCTGAAATTATACGTTTATTATCGGTCCTATCCTTGCAAAAAAAATCTGAAGAAGTGCTCAAGCATGCACTGGATGGATGAAAGGTGGCCACTTCACTAGTCAGTACACTGCTGACATTCATTTGCTTATGAATTGCATCGACGACAGTTGATACGCGGTGAAGTTAATAAAAACCGTTTAAAAATACAACACACATAAGAAAAATATAACAAAATAAACTAACAAACAAACAAAAACAAAAACAAAAATCTTTATTTCGTTACGAAACACGTATTAATAGTCTAAGGGGATGGAGCCGCACAGTGAGCGATAATACCGCTCGTGTTGGGAGACACCCCAAAGTGTTGTCAAATCATTAACCCATGAAAAAAAAATTCTTTTGGTTTGTCGTCAAAAAAGTCAGTTACTGCAGCCTTCATTTCGTCGTCAGTTGAAAATCTTCTTCCTCGGAGGTCTTTTTTGAGATGTCTGAAGAGAAAATAGTCGCAGGAGGCTAGGTCTGGACTATACGGTGGGTGGTCAATGTTATCGAAGCCTATTTCTTTCATGGCAAGCTTTGTTGTCCGAGCAGTATGAATAGGTGCGTTATCGTGTAACAACAAAATTCCTTTGCTTAATTTCCCTCTTCTTTTTTCTTTTATTGTATCTCTTAACTGGTGTAGTAGGTTAGCATAATATTCAGCATTCATTGTCATTTTTTTAGGTAAATAGTCTATCATTAATATACCTTCCGTGTCCCAAAATACTGTAGCCATAAGTTTGCCCGCTGACGGACGGACTTTAAATTTCCTAGGAGGCTTTTCATCCTTAAACTTCCATTGTAAAGACTCTTGTTTACTTTCTGGGTCCCACTGTCTAATCCAGGTTTCATCACACGTTACCACCCTAGACATAATTTCTTTCTCTATCCCACGGCTCATTTCCAAAAACTCCTCACAACATTTGACCCGTCTGACCTTGTCAAAAGCCGTTAACATTCTGGGGACCCAACGTGCACTCACCTTTGACATGTTCAAATGCTCATGAATTATTTCGTTAACTCTTTCTTTACTGATGCCCACATCTCTAGCTATCTCCCACTGTTTCACTCGTCGGTCTTCTAGAATTATTTTCTTTACTTTGGTAACATTTTTCTCCGTAATAGCCGAAACTGGCCTACCGCTACGAGGGTCATCTTCCAGGCTTTCGCGGCCAAATTTAAATTGCTTAGACCAGAATTTTACGGTGAATTCGGAAGGGCACGAATCACCAAACACACGTAAAATACGCCCTCGAATCTGTGAGGGCGTATTTCCTTCTTTTGTTAGGAATTTGATCACTGCGCGCTGCTCAATTTTATTAATTTTAGTTTTTCACCCGACATATTGTAATAATTCGAAAATCGTTCACAAATGAGACACCCGAAACAAAAGAATGTCACAAAATTTGAAAAAGGAATAACCAATGAACGCGAATGCATTTCAGCCAGTAACATTTTCGTATTTTTTTTTTGACCAAGTAGATTTTATTTCAACCAGCCCTCGTAAGTAGGTATATAATGTAACTCAATCAATTTTTTTATTTATCAGAGCGCTTGCGTGCGTGCTTGTATATGTGTTTGTGTGTGTGTGTGTGTGTGTGTGTGTGTGTGTGTGTGTGTGTGTGTGTGTGTGTGTGTGTGTGCTTGTGTGTATGTGTGTGGGTGTGGGTGTGTGTGTGTGTGTATTAATTATTAATAATAGGCATAGCTCGTATATTCACCGAAGAAGATTCTCTACCTCTTCATATGTTTTGGTTTTTAGCCACTCTATTACAACCTTTTTGCATTCATGACGTGGTTTAGAATGGACATCTTATATTTTATTTAATTTATTGTACAGTACTAACACTAAGGAAATAAAACTATATCTACAAATACTACACGTTAACAATTATTTACAAATAAAAAATACTACCAGAAGGCTGGCGGAATTACCTCGCTGAATAGCAATTGCTATTCGCTGGGCGAGGTAATAGCCAGCCCTCTGGTCACCGCGGTGGCATTTACGAGCCGCTTCTTGAGCCCTTTAAAAATCTCGTGGGCTCCAGGTCCCCAAGGGCCAAGTGTTTCTACCCCAAACGGCACAAATATGCAGCTGGAATCTATAGCTGCATATTTGCGCTGTTTGTGGAGTTCAGCTGCTTCCGCAGCCGCTCCGGCCTTTTTCATTGTTCCTGGGTGATGGGACGGCGCCAAAGCATCCACGCATGTGCTCCAGCTCCCAGGGAACAAGAGTCATGCCACCTGGCCGCTTTCCGTCGTCCCGCGCTACCCGTAGGTCCAGGACTGCTGGTAATCCCACGGAAGTGAACGCTCGGCGCAGGATATCATTTATGGAAGCGTGGCGTGCTATACGGCCAGCACTTCTATTGCACGAGAGACCATGCAGCCCCTTCGACGACACATTAGCGTTGCAGTGGCATTTATGTGGGGCTACACAGTCTGAGCCCAGACGTAATGCAACCGAGAGTCTAAAGGTTTATTTTTAGGATAAAAGGGTACCTAAATTTCTGGAAGGAAGTGCCTGCAGCCAGGACCCTGACTCCCATCTGCAACAAGCAAAGAAACGAGCGCGATCTGTCGGACTGGTGAACGTTTTAGTAAGATTATCCCGTACCAGTACGCAGAGCGGCTCGTCCCATTGCCGCTGCGAGTTAGGAGACGCGGGCAGGTCGGCGTTGGGGCAAATCAACTTCCAGAGATCTACAGCATCCTTGAAAAAGGAAGCTCAGTATTATCGGGTAGATTTAGAATTTTAAAAATCAAATTTTGTGTGCTATGAATGGATGGCAGGAAAGCAGGTAAGGAAGTGAGAGAAATTTTGCGGTTTCCAATACCTCCGTGCCTGATGGGCAGAGAGGCTTGGGTCCACTGATTGTTATCCAGGTTAATGTTGATGACAGATGATAATGTAGCTTTAATGAGATGGTCAACTTTGTCCAGGAGTTCAGGGTATAACCAAAGGTGGCTGCAGCGGAGAGTATACATGAATTTCGAAACAAAAAGGCAAAATGGTGTAGGCTATGTAACAAAAACTATGGTGTAGGCCATGTGGGCATTGATAAGTCCCAAACGATCGGAGAAGGTAGAAAACTTATTTAAATTTTGATTTATGAAGTCTGGAAAGGCATCTTCTAAAATCGGAGCTCCTAGTAAAAAGAGAGAGGCGTTGTCTATTAGCTAAATAAATTAAAACCCTATTTCTGCATTGTAGCGTGCTTTATGTTCACATTTCGTATTCGTAAAATTCCATTGACCTACAAATTTTTTTGGCAGTGCCATAGTTCTCCATCTGAATTATCATACAGATCTAACGTTTTATTTTCTTCCGTAGGTTGTTAACAAGGCGACCCACTTGGTTCAGCCATGTTAAAATTCAAAAAAATGCATTCATTTCATATCATATCAGTTAAATATAAGACATCGTAAATATAATTCATTAAAATAAATAGAAGGGTTGGGTAGCAATCGATAATGGATCTTTTATCGATGATTTCGCTAAATAAAGGATTTTTAAGCGGTATAGAACTTTAAGTTGGCTACACTTTTTTGATTGGCGGCAATTTTGACAGGTTTAAAAATTTTAACCGGCTTTAAAAAAGGTTTACAATATGACGAAATTTTTTTTTTATGTATATTCCCCGATTACTCGAAGATGCGTGGACCGATTTAGGATATTCGTTTTTTGGTTGAAAAGGTATACTTTCTAGTTGGTCCCATTGTCATTGGGTCCAAATTTAATGATGTTATCTTGGAGAAATCGAAGGAATTCTTTAAAATATTGAAGACATACGACATTTTTAATTTATTTTCGAAAGGTATGTAAGTATTTGCGTCTATTAATGAACATCTTAAGGTAGTGAGCTAATGATGGAAGGTACATCTCCTTAGCGATTAGGAGTTGATTAATAATTTTTTAAATATAACATATTTCTTGCATTTTTGAAGCTATTCGAGTTTCGAGTATTTGCGTTTAGGTGATCATAGCCTCATGTTGGTGAGCTGATGATTGAAGGCTGACATTGCTGAGCGTGTAGGAGTTGGGGCATAATTCTTTAAATATGACATGTATCATTTTATTTTGGAAAGATATTTGAGTCTAGTAGTCATAGTCTCATGTTGGTCAGCTGATGATGGAAGGTACAACTTCGGCCTTCCACCCTGAAGCTCGCTCAATATAGATTTATACTGGTTCTGGTAATTTTCTGGCCCTCCTACATAGCGGGCCTCCCGTTCCTAGTAACTTTCATTTCGATTGTTACTGCGACAAATTCCGAATTGTATGTCAATCATTTTATTTTACTGTACCTATTCTATATGTATATTACTAGAAATCAAAAAATAAAATATTTAAAAAACGAAAATAAAATCCGCCTTCAAAAATACACTGGAAATAAAACGTAAAAATTAATTTAACACCTTCGCTGCAGCAATTAAGTTAAATTGCAATTAACCATACTTGTACAGGTCACATATGACCTGTTCCGCAGTGAGCGTGTTAGGTCCAACTAGGTACTTAGGATTTCCTACCCAAACATCTAAACCTTTTACCCTATTCATTGAAATTAAATATTATTGCTAGGTACCCACCCTACCGATCTCATTGAAGTCGGTGCCAAGCCAAATAACAACAAAAACTGAATAATATTACGTATACATATATAAATATTTATCAAACGGACTACTCACGTAATTTTAGTCAATAATTGCTCGACATGTTTCGATCCATTTAGAGGATCCTTATCCACAATCACGATTAAGTAGGTAAAATTCGGATGACGACCTATTTCGATGGCTTCCCATATTTTCCGCGGCACGATGAACTTTTCTCTTGCAAGTACGATTACCTTATAGAATCTAATACCTTTAGTTCCTCGAATCCGAATCCAATACGTGTTCCATTACCGCAGAGCCCTGCCGCTGCTGCTGCTGAGCCATATAGGATTCGGATTACTGAAACAAGATTGCAGACGACATTGGCCTGAAAGGAAATACTACCGAATACACAGCGCGTTGACTTTGAAATTACTGGACCCACCAACGTGACCACCTCCACCCACCTCCCACCTCTGAACTTATACGACGTACGGACGGTGAACAGACTGCCGTTAATGCCACACACCGCACCCACCAATATCGATGAATACAATTACTTGCAAGATCTGCCAAGAACTGGACTTTGCTATGATCACGTAGTCCCGGACCTGTTGATAGGTCAAGACAACTGGCATGCCATCATTGCTAAAGAGATTCGTCATGGGAACAGAAACAAACCAGTAGCCACCCTGACTCTTCTTGGTTGGGTTATTCACGAATTTTCTCAGTCGTACACGAACATTGTACACTTTGTGGGACATAGCTACGGAGAGATGCATCGAATGACAGAAGACTATTTTAAGATCGACTCTCTTGGTGTTGCAAACCAGCAAAGCGCGAAAAGAAGGCAACGTGGTCGTCTTCGTCGACCCCGGATTACCACGGAACATGTGGCTCAAAGGCGTAATCATAAAAGTGTTCTCAGGTGCCGATGTCCTCGTGCGAGTGGCCGATGTGCGCGGGCGGAGTGCTGCGACGCCCTGCCGTGAGGATCGTCCACCTTCCTACTGAAGCTGAATGCGCTTAGTTGCTGCGCTGTGTTAGTTTAAGGAGCTATCCGACATTCACAGCCGGAATACACGGAAAAAACATAAGTTATTGGATTTCATTCCAAGTTTCGTCTACAGATAGTAAAAAAGTCGTTTGTTGGAAACTATGTTAGGTACCTTTTTTAATAAAGTACCCTTAGAGGTATGGGAACTACCCTATAATTCATTAAAAATGTACATCAAAAATGGTTTTCTCAAAAAGGGTTATTATAAAGTTGACGATTACTTGAATGACGAGGAACCATGGCCGTGTCTTCAGTCTCAAGTGCTGTCTTAGATTTACATGACATTGACTTGAATAAATTTTAACACTTTTGAGGTATTAACAAGAGGATTTAAAAGTGTTTATAGGCAGTATCCCTCAACTGGTCAACCCCAAGTTGAAAACAGCGAATTATTTATCTTTTGTTTAGCTATTGCGCAAATAGTAGTTTTTTTTGTGGCCCTTATTTTTTTAAAGAGAACTATTCCATGATACCCGACACTATAGGATTACAGCAAATAAAAAAAATCAACCACACTTCCGCAGTTGGGGACGTGCCCGAATCCATTTTTTTTTCTAGTTTTTATTGTACCACTTTGTTGGCATGATTAATATGTATACCTGTACATTTCATTTTATTTCTATGTATAGGGTAAAAGGTTTAAAGGTTTGGGTAGGAAATCGTAAGTAGATGAAGAAAGAATTAACATTATTTTTTAATTTTTAGTTGCAGCGTATTTTTGAAGGCAATTTTATTTTTAATAATAAAATATTTTATATATTTTCAGTACGTAATGCCGGAAAACGTGAACGCCTCGCACCCGATACCCGGCGTCTTCGATTTGGCTGTGTGGGCGAGCACGAGCCCACGTTTGCGATTTGTGAGCGGCACGAAAAACATAGACACATATTTGTGCAACAGAGCTGGATCCTATTGGTAATTATATAAATGTATGGATTACAAAATAGGCTTCTCTATTATCAAGTAACTCTGTCACGTAACGCGGTGCGACCATATAATATATTATTAGTCGTGTACACGTGTGTGGTATGTGTACTAATTATAAATTATAATTATTACGTTATAAATCCTCTGATTTACATTATAATCGTCGATTTCTTATAATTAACTTTAAATAAACACAATTGAAATGACCCGTATGTAGGACATAAACCTCCCAAGATACTTTGAAATTATAAATAAAATTCCATGAAGATGTTACATCTTCATTATCATTGTTTATTATTTGTAAAAAAAAACACTAACAGTATTTTACTACGATTTCAGTATTCACTATACAAGATCTTTCGAACCTCTTCCAAATCCATTTATCAAGCTCTTTTATTTAATTCCCCACTGCACTATTTCACGTTCTGCAGAAGTGACCGATATTTTTGATTTGTGTTGCTTTCTGAGTGTGCTATTGCTTAAATGCGTCGCGGGAGTTATAGAAACGTTGGCTGTTGAGACAGTATTATTTACAAACTGAACTTAGTTTGCATCATGATCGGCAAGCATACGAGTATCACATGTTATAATTCAAATACTGTTCACTTTCAATAACAATATTTATTACTTATAATTTATTTGAACATAGAACAATTACACTCTTTCAATTGCAATTACACTCAGATCTGAAGCACCTGTCTTAAATTGAAGGCACGAGCAGAATAATCCCTTTTACTTAACAATAATTCAATTTATAATCAACCACCCCACTTGAAACTACCTGGACGGAAGCCTGAACCCAACTGGTCCGTGGTCCTCGCTTGCCATTGGCTGATTCAAAATCGAGAATGTTAACATTTAAATCGAACACCAATGACTAAACAAGTTAAATATTCCAGAATTATGACATTCGGCCGTCCGTCCAGTGCAACGTCTCGATGCACTTATAAAACATTTTTGTTGTTTTTTTTTAGGAAGTTCTTTCTCTACATAATATACATAATTTTTTCGTTTTCTTATCTACATTGACAAATAATGTAAGTATGTAAGATTATGACATTCGGCAAAAATAAGTTTAAAGTTTGTTAACTTAATCTATTATACATGCACACATAGTAGTATACAGGATGTTTTTTTTTTCGACCGTTCAAATTCTACGTAGTGAATGTGTAGGTCATACTGACCAACTTTTACTATGGGGACAAAGTCGAAATCGCGAAAAAAAAATCAGCTGTTTCATACATTTCGGCCGGCGTAATGCCGCCAATTTGTATGAAACAGCTGATTTTTTTTTCGCGATTTCGACTTTGTCCCAAGTTGGTGAGTATGACCTACACATTCACTACGTAGAATTTGAATGGTCGAAAAAAAAACACCCTGTATATACTATTTAGGTTGACGCTGCAGCTTTGATAATGGAATGTTATCATCACTACTATAACCATCGGATTCGCTAGAATTACTTGAGGACTTACTAGAATCGGAGTCTACTGATTTTACATTTATCCATGATCTCAATCTATCAGCTGCAACGACACTTTCAAAGGGCCTACCCTTATGGTTAAAGCCAGGTATATCTACAATGTTGTACCTGTCGTTGCCCAATACTTTTTGAATTTTATAAGGCCCAATGAATTTGGACAACAGTTTTGTACTGTTACCATTGTTGTAGTAATTACTCCTAACAACCTTAACCAAATCACCTTCTGCGTAAACGGCAGCGGGAGCTCTACTGGAATCATATCTTTGTTTTTGCTTCTCCTGACTGGTTTTAATGTTGGCGCTGACTTCGTCCCTTATGGTTGTCAGGCCTTTGGGGACGACCTCAATGTCAACATCCAATTTGTTAGATAACGCGTCATTAAATCTAAGCCCAAATTTAACTTCCGATGCCGTTTTCTTCGTAGAAGCGTTTACAGTGTTATTTATACCCCACTGGATACTTCCCAGACTCGTGTCCCAGGCGCGTTCGTCCTTGCCAGAGTTTTGTCTTAACATAGAATTTAATACAGTTTGATTGAACCTTTCTGCTTGGCCATTTGCTTTGGGACACGCGACTGCATTTAGGACATGTTTAATTCCGTGAAAATCACAAAACCTTTTAAATGCTTTAGAAGTGAAAGATGTTCCTCTGTCTGAAATTATACGAGAGGGTATTCTAAAGTCATTAAATATACTTTGTAACACTTTTATTGTACTTGAGGTTTTTGTGTTTTTCACAGGCTTAACGAACAAATATTTAGTAAAGCCATCTACATCAGTCAAAATATAGACATTACCGTTTTTGCTTTTAACAAAAGGCCCAAGATGGTCAACGTGGATTGTGTGAAACGGTATCTCTACTTTTTGAATGGGATACAATGTACCTTTTTTCTGTTTTTCAGCAGTATCTTTATTGAACGCACAATGTATACAGGACTTAATGTATTTCTTTATGAATCTACGTAACTTTGGGAACCAGTACTGACTTTGAATTTTCTCAATCATTTTATTTTCCCCTAGGTGCCCTATATCATCATGGCACGACCGGCAAACCTGAAACCTCGCATTCCTAGGAACAACAAGAAGTAGTTTATCGTCTACCCGCCTATAGACTTTGTTATTTTTGACCACGTAATTTTTCTTAATATCTTTAGCTTCCTCATCAGTTTCAGGTTTAATGACTCTCGCTATTCGCGCTATATCAGGATCCGATAGCTGCAAGGTCAAGAGCCAATTATCTTTTTCAATATTATATACGGTGTATACTAAAGAATCATCATTACGTTCCGTTAGATTTGTGTTCTGACTGAGCGCGTCTACATGGACCATTTGAGTACCCGGTCTATATTCTATATTAAAAGTAAACTCGCTGATCTGGAGCCACCATCTGGCAATTCGTGGTACCAGATCACGTTTAGTAAGCGTTGTTCTGATTGCATGACAGTCCGTGACAACCTTGAAATCAATGCCAAGAAGTAAATATACCCTAAATTTTTTTAGCGAACACACTATAGCCAAAGTTTCAAGCTCATACGAATGCAGGTGCCGTTCTTCGGGTGTGGTTTGCCTACTGAAATAAGCTACAGGCTTAAGTACTCTAGGGTTTTCTTGCCATTGTAGTAATATACCGCCTAACCCCAAGGCACTTGCATCCGTGTGAAGCTCAGTCTCGAGTTTTGGATAGTAAAGGGACAATATTGGTCTTTCCATTAGTTTGCTTTTTAAAGTAGTAAACGCTTGCAGCTCTTTGTCAGACCATACAAACGCCACATCCTTCTTAAGCAAATTCGTAAGAGGTCTCGCTACTTCTCCAAAACCCCTAACAAATTTTCTAAAATATCCGGCCAAACCCAAAAACTGACGGACCTCGTGGACTGACTTTGGAATCGGGAACTCTTTGACAGCAATAATTTTCTGTTCATTCGGTCTAACACCATCAGCTGAAATCTCATAACCAAGATAATTTATTGATTGGTCGAAGAAACGACATTTTGATAATTTAAGCGTAAGGCCATTTTCACGAATGAGTTTTAATATCTCTTCTAGCCCTTGAAACCCGGTTTCTAAACTAACGGATGGTACTAATATGTCATCTAGATAGGCTAGTGCCGATCCAAAACGTTTTGAGCCTAGCATTCTATTCATTAACCTTTGGAAAACGGCTGAGGAATTGGCTAAACCGAACGGCATTCTCTTAAATTCGTAATGGCCGTCCGGTGTTACGAAGCCTGTCAGGCGACGACTGTCCTCAGCTAATGGAATTTGATAGTACCCGGAAGCAAGGTCTAGTGTCGTAAAGAAGTAATTCCCACTTAAGTTTGTTAATTGGTCCTCAATCAAGGGAAGCGGAAAGCAATCTTTTCTAGTTTTGTTATTCAAGGCTCTGAATTCGACACACAGATGTTGTTCCCCGGTCTTTTTTTAGGGTTCCGTAGCCAAAATGGCAAAAACGGAACCCTCATAGATTCGTCATGTCCGTCTGTCCGTCTGTCCGTCTGTCACAGCCGATTTACTCGGAAACTATAAATGCTACAGTAACGAAATTTGGTAAGGATATGTGCTGTATGAACCGCTACAGGATTATGATACTAAATTGACTAAATTGTAAAAAAAACCATTGGGGTGGGGGCCCTCCATACATGTAACTGAGGGATAGAATTTTTTTTTAGTTGTACATAAGCGTGTGGGGTATCAATAGAAAGGTCTTTGAAAATGATATGAAGGTTTATACATCACATTTTTATTTAAGCAATCGTTTTCGAGATATCAGCTCTCAAAGTCTGAAAAATGTGTCCAAAGTCTCAAAGTCTAAAATTCTAAAAAAAATATATGCTATGCACATTAATAAACTCTATCAACGATTTTTGGTTTGATTAAATTTTCTCCTATAGTTTTTGAGGTAGGTTGATTTCACTGTATTTTTTTAATAATAAATTGATAATGGTACGGAACCCTTTGCGCGCGAGTCCGACTCGCACTTGGCCGGTTTTTTTTAACCATCAAAATGGGGCTGGCATAATCAGAGTCGGATTCTTGTATGATGTCGTTATTCAAAAGATCATCTACAATACTACGAACCTGCTCTCTTTCAGAATGTGACAAACGATATGGTCGATAGACAACTGGTTTATCATCTACTAATTCAATCTTCATTTCTACATTCTTGGCTGATCCTATCTCACTAAGGTCTAATGCAAAACAGTCGCGGTATGACTGCAAAAGATTATGTAATCTGTCCATTAAAATATCGTCAACATCCTTACCCACGCTTATATCCGATTTTTTTATAGGTTCCATTGACGATATGTCTCGAATTATCCTATTAACGTGACATATCTCTCTTTCTATATAGAGGGTAGCTCTAGCAATAGGTGTTTTAGAGTCAATTATTAAGTCATCATCGGACAAATTAGTTACAACTACAAGACCCTTTCCATCTTGTATGTTATAAACACCCTGATGCAAGTGAAATTCTTTACCAGTTTCTGTACAATTATACCCTTCTACATAAACATCCCCGGAGAACATTGCATCTTCTGTATAGATTTCTACCAAGTCAATTTTCTTTACTTTGGTGGCTTTTTGGGTTAATAATTTTACAGAACTGCATGTGCTGGAAGTTTCTTCTTCTGGGCTATTGTAAAAACACAATTTATTTTTGTCCTTCAAGACCGTCACATGTGGCAATTCTGTAAAATCTTGCCCAATCAGCATGGGGGTTTGCATAAACTTGTTGTCTACCACAAGAACTTCTAAACATGCCTCGACTTCATCTAGCTTGACTGACACTACGCTTTTATAGAGAGGCAACACGGAAGGGTTACCAAACCCCCTAACCACTGGCAAATCATTATTACACTTAGGCAAATTTAATTCGTTAGCTTCTATCTCACGCATCAGAGTACATTCACTACCGAAATCTATATAAGCTACGCAATCTGAGCCGTTAACGAGAGCTTTTTTAAAAAATTTATCATTACCATTATTGTTGGTTCCAATTTTTAAGGTTTTGCGTTCTTCACTAATTGGAGCTTTATTACTATTGTTAGGAAGAACTAAAGGAGGACGTTTGCAAATCGCGTAATCGTGACCGACCCTGTTGCATTTTTGGCATTTAGTGAGCGGACGAGGGCAGTTTTGGTAAGAATGACCCTTAGCTCGACAGTTGAAACAAACTATCGTTTTTTCAGTTAAATTTGTAGAGGAATTGCTATTGCCCTGTCGAACTTCTGAATCGAATCGTCGCTTAGCAAAAGATGTATCGGGAGTTCGTTGGGAATTAAGAAAATTCAATAAGTCTTTTGGTTCCTCACAATCTAGTGCCTGTGCGCCGTTCCTAACGGACTTATCAAGAATCCCGTGAATAATACAATGGACGGCTTTTTTAGCTCGTATCTCGCACCTATTTATCAGAGCCAGCTTATCGTAAAAATATTCACGGTAACTTTCACCAGCACGGGTGGTACGTGCAAGCATTTCTTCGAGAAGCCGACTATAATTTTGCTCGTTAGGAAATGCTTTTTTTAATTTTATTTGCCATTCGTCCCACCTGTAAACAACTGTTGGCAATGCCTCGAACCACTTTTTGGCGAGGCCAACAAGTTTCTGCAGAGCAAAATGTATGGTCTGCTTCTCATCCCAATCATAGATGTCCATACACTCATTAACTTTGCGAATCCAGCTCTCAATGCTTTGCGTTTTGCTTGAAGGATCAAACTCTGGTATGACATTGTTGAGTTGATTATGGTTAAAATTGCGAGACTTATCCTTGTTGCCCTTTTGCAAAGCATTAATGAGCTGTAGTACCTCATCAACTTCATCCTCGAGGCAGGAGTTGGCGCGCATTGTTCAGGTGGCGACGATGTTGTTTCAACCTGCTGCTCGATGTCTTCGACTTGCCACGTGGCTGAAGGCGAATGCAAGCGTGGTCTCTGGTTGCGCTTTCTTCGAAGCGACGACTGAAGTCTCTTCCTCTTCCGCCGGTTGCGAGAAGGCTTTTCATGGAGATAGCTCGGGCTTTCGTCGCTGTCAGACATCATCACCTCCAAAGCATGAAATCAAAAATAATAATAATTACTTCGGTTTGCCTCATTTGCACTCAAGCATAGTACATCCTAACACACAGGCATTTCTTCTTTTTTTATCAATCAAGTTATAACTATAAGTGTTGTTTTCTTTTCTTAAAATAATCTAGCTTTGCTATGTTGGGTTTTTAACTGTTTTATACTATGTGGACGTTCATAGGCATAAAAAAGATCGATATGTATAGTTTTTACTTATAGCACGACAAGTATGAAATCTGAATCCGATCTATCAAATGCAAAATTGTGCGTACATATCATTTTCCGCACCAGAGACACAAATATCAAAGTCATTTATTGTTTTTAACTGTATCTACATAAACTTTTTATATAAGGACACACACTGGAACTGACTATTTAAGCCTAAACTGTGCATACATAGCACCTCCTACAGGTAGCTAGGATACACATGACTCAAGCTAACAAAATCTTAACTGTGCATACATAGCACTTCCTATAATAGCAAGGACACACGTGGCCCCATACAACTAAGTCTAAACTGTGCATACATAGCACTTCCTATAGCTAGGACACACATGGTCCAAGCTATCTAAGTCTAAACCGTGCATACATAGCACTTCCTATAGCTAGGACACACCTGGCCCAAGCTACCTAAGTCTAAACCGTGCATACATAGCACTTCCTATAGCTAGGACACATTTGGCCCAAGCTACCTAAGTCTAAACCGTGCATACATAGCACTTTCACAATATCGCATTGTTTAACTTTCACATGAAATTGATTTATTCACATAAGTCAAGTTTATAACTCCCATTATTCCATTAAACTGGCTTCTGAATCAATGAAAGTGAAACACATTTCAGATTATTACGATAAATAAATTATTACGATCATACACATACAAATTAATGCAAAGGAAAAAAATAGACACATACTATAGATGATAACTATTGTAAGAGTAGATAGGGTAGTATCATCGAATAATTTTATTCACTCATGATTCTATTCTGAGAAAAATAAAAATTGTATTTAAAGTCGTGTAGCAGGGAGACACAATCATCCGATGATTTCCATTATCAGAGAGTAGCCCTGATCGAATGGTTCACCGAAAAAAAATTGCGTCATCTCATACTAAACAATAGCAAGCACTTAATAAATTTTCAATTATTTAACTTTAGGTGTATATATTTTATCGATATTAAAACTTAGAATACATACCTTATTTATTGGTTGAGTTCTTAGCCGCACTTCTGAGTTGTTATAATTCAAATACTGTTCACTTTCAATAACAATATTTATTACTTATAATTTATTTGAACATAGAACAATTACACTCTTTCAATTGCAATTACACTCAGATCTGAAGCACCTGTCTTAAATTGAAGGCACGAGCAGAATAACCCCTTTTACTTAACAATAATTCAATTTATAATCAACCACCCCACTTGAAACTACCTGGACGGAAGCCCGAACCCAACTGGTCCGTGGTCCTCGCTTGCCATTGGCTGATTCAAAATCGAGAACGTTAACATTTAAATCGAACACCAATTACTAACAAGTTAAATATTCCAGAATTATGACACACATAATGGAGTCATTAAAATACCTCCACCCACGGCGTGGGGCTTCTCACAGACTTTCGTTGGTGGGACAGTACAAGCTACCTCCCTAGATGCACAATGTATTATTATCCCATCTCCCGATGTCGTTACAAATTCAAAATTTGCACAAAACAATGCCTCACAAATGACAAAACAAAAGCTGTTTAAACATTTACCCAGCTTAGTGTTATCTCGAAACTGCATTAATTTGTAGAATGATCCGAGAAAAAAATGGTTTTGCAGGCTCCAATTTGGCTCCCCGACGCTGGGCGCGGTTAAGACTCCAGTGGCCATTATTGTTGGCTACCAGTTCATCCTGGCGCACAGAAGGAAACCATCACCTTTCTACAAATATGCGGTGAAAACACAGAAATACACGGGCAAGTGTCCAAAGGTAAGGTACATACAATGACTTAAATTCTCATCCACCGATCCTAACGATTCTAGGAAAGCCGTATATAATAAAGTTTGTTCATGGATGCGGACAGCTCACGACAGATCTTTGTGGAACTCTCTGGGGGAGGCCTATGTCCAGCAGTGGACGTCAATTGGCTGATGATGATGATGAATTACTTGTCTTAACTAGTAATCAAGTTTTAATCCTCCAAATACACATTTGTCACTTAACAGATTTATCGAAATATGGAGACCGAGGGCTGTATCGTATCATCATCATCATTATCATATCAGCTGAAGGACGTTCACTGCTGAACATAGGCCTTCCCCAAAGATTGCCACAATGACCGGTCCTACTCCTGCGCCACCCTCATCCAGCGCCGGACTATAGTTGGTGAAATAATATAAACAAACATTTTTTTCTCAAACATGCAATGAACTGTTGTAGTTACGTGCCAAAAACGTGGCCGGGAAGTAGGTACCTCGTTGCCGGCCTATGCCGGCAAGTGCCTCTTTTTTAATTTTCATTTGACATAGGGTTGTGACCTGGCATCTTGGCTTTTAGCCAATAATTATCTGTAAGTAATATTAGTATAAAAAAAATGATTGGCAATTTTTTGTAATTATAATTAGGTATTTAAATTATATAATTTAAAATAAATGTACAATAACTACTCAAAATAATATTTAAAAAACAGTATTATACGGCGCGATCCGTCGGCCCCGATCACCGCATGCGATTAATGGGACCCAACCGACCGCGTCGTCTATTACCGCTTTTTTAAAAGTAAAAATTTGCAACTTTCAAAAGGGGCAATCTTAGAAAAAAAATGAGGTGTCGGTGTCGTATTTGACTTTTGTTGTGTTTCAAAGACTTAGTTATGTAGTTGACTTATAATTTCTTAGAAAGAAGATACATTTTTTTGTTTCATTTCATTGCATGTTTGAGAAAAGCATTATACATACCTCTGCCATGAAGTGACGGGTTGCCGTCCGAATACTATCCGTCTACAGTATATTCGGCTGGCAACCAGTCACTTCCCGGCCTCGGTAGTAATGTACTATTAGTAGCCTATGCCTAAAAGTCCGATGTGTCCAGTATGTTACCGGCGCCCGGGAATTTTTGAAAGCGGGTAATATGAGTTACCGGACTATGATGCTCAGCTTTCGCGGCTGATGCCTGCACCCCTATATTTAGTTAATAAATAATTTAATTTATATTTTCACAATACGTTCAATAGATGGCAGCACCATCTACTATAGTTACCCTAAGAGAGAAGTGATAGTTCTTGTATTGTTTCCTCTTTGTGCAAAACAAATTAAATGAACTTGTTGTTTTTTGATACCCTTTAATTACTTAACAATTATACTTACAAATTTAGCAAAATGTTTGATGTTTTCCTTGCATGACAAAAATAACTGGTATCCCGCGATACAGGCCTAGCCTAGTGCGGGGAACCCTGCTTCCTAATGTATAGTTTCAATAAGAGATGCACAAGAAAACAACAGATAATTGTAAACATCTAACTTTAAGACCTTGTAATATTCTTTATGCAATAAAGAAATTATTATTTGTATCTCCTTGGAAATCGCGGGCTTACAAATCCCTGTTTTTCGATAGGCTTGCGCGGGAATACAGATATTACAGATCCAACACGTAGAGGCCCTTTGGAGAAATTTGCTGTGTTGTACACCTGCTGCAACCCATTCACGGGCACATCAATAGATATCCGTAAACCGGTCCCAGCAGGCGTATAGAGACTATTGAGAAGTAATGGAAAAGACTAATGGGCTATGGTGATGGAGGATGGATGGATCAGAAATGGAACTATAGAAAAGAGGTCCGGACACCAGCCATAACAATGAATTCTCTTTGCTATCGAGGCAGGCGGTGACTCGCCGCCGACTAGATGGGCCCCCGTAATTGCCGTCATAAGAGACAGCCAGGGGCAACACCGGTGTAGGCGGCTCAAGAGTGTAGAGAGGTGTACACCGCTCTCTGCGAAGTGGCTTGACAGCCGCTACACCAACTCGCGACTTATGCAAATTTACACTTCCACCCCTGGAACATATAGCTCTGACGACTCCTCTCTGGACGGTCAGTTAAGGCAAGCCAGAGATGAGAGTCCTACGGGTCCCCTTGGGGTTCCACTCCGACCGACGAAGGCACGCCGGAGGCGGGGACCCTGACCGACTCTCGGGAGCACTCGGGTCCGTGGGGTCGTTACTCCCCAACAGCACGCCACAAGCTGCCCTGCGGTTAAATTATTATTATTATTTTTGTATCTCCTTGAGGATCACGGGCTTACAAATCCCGGTTTTTTGATAGGCTTGCGCGGGGATACAGATCCAACACGTAGAGGCCCTTTGGAGAAATTTGCTGTTTTGTACACCTGCTGCAACCCATTCACGGGCACAAATACATATCCGAAAACCGGTCCCTGCAGGCGTATAGATAGAGACTATTGAGAAGGAATGGAAAAGACTAATGGGCTATGGTGATGGAGGATGGATGGATCAGAGATGGAACTATATAAAAGAGGTCCGGACACCTGCCATAACAATGATTTCTCTTTGCTATTGAGGCAGGCGGTGACTCGCCGCCTACTAGATGGGCCCCCGTAATTGCCGTCATAAGAGATAGCCAGGAGCAACACCGGTGTAGGCGGCTCAGGAGTGTAGAGAGGTGTAAACCGCTTTCTGCGCAGTGGCTTGACAGCCGCTGCACCAACTCGCGACTTACGCAAATTTACACTTCCACCCCTGGAGCATATAGCTCTGACGACTCCTCTCTGGACGGCCAGTTAAGGCAAGCCAGAGCTGAGAGTCCTACGGGTCCCCTTGGGGTTCCACTCCGACCGACGAAGACACGCCGGAGGCGGGGACCCTGACCGACTCTCGGGAGCACTCGGGTCCGTGGGGTCGTTACTCCCCAACAGCTCGCCACAAGCTGCCCTGCGGCCTTATTATTATTATTATTATCTCCCTCTAGCTATTCCACGCTATTCTAGAAAACTGTAAAATATTCTAAAGATGCGTTCAAACCAAAAGAGCATTCCCAACTAGCAAAGAAGTCATATAAATCAAGAGTTATACGACCTTTAGCCATATAAGAGTTTTATAGTCGTTTTTAGTTAACCTGTTAGTCAAATAAACGTTATAAATCTGATAGTTTAGTCGTCCTACCAAATAGTCTAATTACTATGGTAAATAAACGTTTTTGCGACTTAATTATACAACAATCATGTAGAGGTTTTAAAGAAAACGTTTACTTAATGATGTTCAAAGTTGTATAAACGTTTTCGTCTTATAAAGGGTTTAGAAAAAACAGAACCATCGTAATAAGGTCATTTTTACAACGTCTACATAATTTTATTGTTGTATAAGTGATATCAGAAAACCTTATCTCGACAGTTATATAGCGGTATTGAAGGTAACTTCAATATGACAAAAAGATATCAGCGGGACTGTTATCTACCCTTTATTCAACAGTTGGTTATATTAACGTCAAACAAAAACTTTGAAAAACCTTTAGTTGTTGCCGAACTCATTATATTCCTTTTATTGGACTATATGTTTTTAAATTGATTTTAAGTTACGGTTATAAAACATCATGCAATTTATAGTCGATTTGAAATTAATATTATAAAACATCAGTCGCCATTTCGTGAGCATCACAGTACTATTTAAAAGAAAAAAACCATGGACGTTACATCGTGGAAACGGTACAAACGAAGTGGCGGACTAGTAACGGCGGCTTAGTAATGGCGGACAATTTGTAGTCGTTATAAAAACCTTTACTTAAGATAAAGTTATATTGTAGTCGTATAAGTATAAATCCATGACTTGTTCCAAAATGGCTAACCTTAACTATAATAAAATATGAAGAAATATTGTTATAAATTATAATTATTTCGCATATATTAAGAGCGCGACAGCAAAAAACTGTATATCATCATAAACTTTAACGGTAAAGTGACCTTCCCATACGAATTCAGCTCACGCCAAATGTGCAAACGCTCAATATATAGAACAATAATTTCTATTACAAATCTTATAAAATTACCTTGTATTATTTTTCCGTACACTTTTTTGTCACACACACCAAGTTTTGCGCGTATCTAAAATAAATGTCAGGAGCAGTTTTATAAATAAAACTTAAAAACATTTATGTAACTTAAAAGTCCGATAAGCAATGAGTAAGGGTTATACTAAACCTTCTATAAAACAAAATGGTCAGTAATAAAACATTTATTTGATATTTAGGTCGCGTAAAGGTTTTTGTTGTACTCTTTATACAACGTTTTGGTCATTCCTTAATCGTTACAATACCTTTAATAAACGATTTAAGTCGCCAAGCAAACCTTTATTTAACGTTTATCTCACCAATAAGTCGTATAATTTGCGCCACTTTCGCCTTTTATAACCGTTTACCTTACGTTTATATGACCAACCAAATTAGACTAGAAGTTATATGCAAAACGTTGTCTCAACTTCTATATGACTATATTTTGCTAGTTGGGTTCGCTGTTCTATCCCCCCGTTCTACGAAATCAAATCAACCAATCATGTTTTGTGTAACGATCGAATTTCGTAGAGTGGGGGATTAGAATAGCGAATGCTCTTTTGGTTTGAACGCACCTTAATAGGAGGTGCAGGTATGTATTGCTTGCCCGAATGAATAGAGAAGCCCCGTTAGAGAATGGTCAAAGGCGCCTAGCCTTGTAAGGGATTGCAGGAATACCCTGACTGCTTGTGTTCCGAATTATTCCTTTGCATAAAAAAGGAATTTGATTCCTGTTTTAAAACAAAGAAACTCAAAGGCAAGGCGCGAACTAAATTCGCTGATTGGGCTACACCGGATATTCATGAGAAAAGACGCCGGCTCTATGATTTATATCACCTTAAAGCCACAGATAAGAGGCCGGAATTTCTAGAGTATGTTAAGAATTATTCAAAAACTTTTAAGCGAATTTGTGTCGCAGCTAAAGCAGATTACCTGTCGAAAAAGATCCAGAATTCGAGTGATAAGATTAAAGCTGTGTGGCAAGTTATTAATAGTGAAACCGGAAAACGTCAGATCAAAGATCCGCACTACAGCTTAAAAATTAATAATGATTTAATATGTTCCGACCTTGAAGTGGCGGATGAATTTGAGAGGGTTTTTTCTAATATACCCGTAGAAACCACCAAATCATTAAATTCATCGCCAGATATAGCTAAATCACTATTGGAGTCAAATGCAGTGGAATGTACTAATGTATTCAAATTTGATTATGTTACCCCAAACTTGGTAATAAAAACGTTCAAATCACTCTTCTCTTCTTCCACTTAAGAGCTATGCTCTTGTCGGTGTAGCAATCGCCAGCCTTCTCTCTCCTGGGCTTTTTCCTTCACTTCTTGGTAAGACATGACTTTGACCTTTTCCTTTATTTGCTCAAAGTAATTTCGTCTTGGCCTTCCCCTGCCTCGCCTTCCCTCAATCTTGCCTTCTATGATGTTCTTGAGGAAAAAGTCATGTCTTAGCAGGTGCCCCATCATATTTCCTCTTCTGTTTTCAATTACATTAAGCAATGTCCTTCTTTCTCCTATCCTATTCAATACCTCCTCATTTGATATTTTTTCCGTCCAGCTTATCCCTTCCATCCTCCTCCAGCACCACATCTCAAACGCCTCCAGCCTCTCTCTATCCTTCTGTATCATTGTCCACGTTTCACTGCCATACAAAGCTATACTCCATACGTATGCTTTGACAAACCGCTTCCTGGTATTTGTTGAAATTTTGGATTTCAGTATGTATTTTTTGTTGTTAAACGCCTGTTTAGCCATAGCTATTCTAGCAATGATATCCTGACTACATCTTGATCTGTTGTTGATTATACTACCTAAATACTTAAAATGTTCAACATGCTCAATATTTGTATTATTCAATTTAATCGGTCTCTGTCTTGAATCAGCTTTTGATGCGGTTAGTATTTTAGTTTTGTTTATATTTATTTTTAATTCAAATTCTTTAAATATCAAATCCATAGTACTAAGTAATTTTTCAAGCTTAGTAGCATTCTCCGCTAGGGCTGCAATGTCGTCTGCAAAACGTATGAAAAATATTTTACACCCGTTAAATTTTACTGATCCTTGGGCCTCTTCAGTTATTTTACTTATTGCTGACTCTATGAATAAATTAAATAAAAGCGGTGAAAGTGGGCAACCCTGTCTTACTCCTTGTTGGATCCGTGCCGTTCCGCTTTCTTCTCCAATCTCAATCAGTACTTCCTGTTCCCTGTATAGTTCGTATATCATTCTTCTGTCTCGAAAATCTAATCCGGCTTTCTTGAGTATGTCCATCATTAGCTTCCAGTTGACTTTGTCGAATGCTTTCTCTAAGTCAATGAAAGCAATGTGTGTATCGAGTCCTACATCCATACGTCTGTCCACTATCATTCTAAGTGCCAAAATAGCCTCTCGTGTGCCTTTATTTCTCCTAAAACCAAATTGATCTGACCCTATTTTGTCTTCAATTTTTGCTCTTAACCTGTTTTGCATAATTTTGAGTAGTATTTTGGATGGTTGTGAAATTAAGCTTAAAGTTCTGTGTTCTTCGCATTTTAATGTGTTAGTTTTCTTTGGAATAGTTACCATTTTGCTTAATTTAAAGTCATCCGGAACTATGCCTGTTTTGTATATATTAGAAACAATGTCGTAAATTTCTTTTATTAATGCTTCACACTCTGAGTGTTTTATTAATTCTATATACAAGCCATCAGTTCCCGCAGCTTTTCCGCACTTGATGTCCCGTAAAGCCAGTTGAAATTCGGTCATAGTGATATCTGGGCCCATGTCACATTGGTCGACGTCTCTTTCATTTTCCAAATCCTCTCTTTTCAACCCATTACCTTCATATAAGCTTTCTATGTACCTTTTCCACCGTTCCATAATAGTTTTGTTGTCAATTAATATTTTATTACTTTCATCTAATATTGCTGTACTCCTTGACTTATGTTTGTTATGTTGTTGACTTATGTTCAAATCACTAAACGTTAAGAAAACTGAAGATCTCTGGGGCCTTTCGGTCAAAGTACTATATTCCATTATTGAATCAATTGCACCTTATTTAGCTGATATTTTCAACAGTTGTATAGATACTGGAGTCTTTCCTGATTTAATGAAACAAAGCAAAATTATACCTTTGTTTAAATTAGGAACTAAAACAGACCCTTCAAACTTCAGACCAATTTCAATATTACCAGCGCTAAGTAAAGTTTTTGAAAAACTCATTCTAAATCAACTACTTTCCCACTTTAATCGTAACAAATTGCTCAATAGTAATCAGTTTGGATTTACTAGTGGCCGATCTACCACTGAAGCCGGCGCTGTCCTCCTTAAACACATCTTTGACGCCTGGGATAAAGCTCAAGATGCTGTTGGAATATTCTGTGATCTTTCGAAAGCCTTTGATTGTGTTGACCATGAAAATTTAAAGAGGAAATTAAGCTATTATGGGGTTAAAAATGTTGCCCTTGAGCTTATATCTTCTTATCTTTCGGATAGGACACAGCGAGTGGTTATTAACGGAACTCAATCATGCGGGTCGCCTGTGGCTCTTGGAGTACCTCAGGGATAAATTTTAGGCCCTTTTTTGTTTTTGGTATATATAAATGATCTTCCTAACCTTGTGCGAGAGAAACATGACATTGTATTATTTGCTGATGACACGTCACTCATATTTAAAGTGGATAGAAAAGAAAAGAGCTTTGATGCCATTAATGAAGCGCTATCTACTGTTGTAAACTGGTTTACAGTAAATAACTTACTTTTGAACGCCAAGAAAACTAAGTGCATTAAATTTACCTTACCCAATGTTAAGCAGGTAAGCAACAGTATGATCAAAGTAAATGGTGAATCACTGGAATTTGAAGATCAGACAGTTTTTTTGGGTGTGACGTTAGACTCTAAACTACAATGGCATGCACAGGTGGCAGCATTGGCCGGCAAACTCAGCTCTGCCGCATATGCAGTGAGGCGAATCAGGCACCTGACGAACGTCGAGACGGCTAGGCTGGTATACTTCAGCTACTTCCACAGTGTCATGTCATACGGGATTTTGTTGTGGGGGAAAGCGGCAGATATTCAGACCATCTTTGTGCTACAAAAGCGAGCTGTGCGCTCCATTTATGAACTAGGTGCTCGGGTCTCCCTTAGGGAGAAATTTAAAGAGGCACACATACTTACTGTAGCCTCCCAATACATCCTGGACAATATTATGTATGTTCGTAAAAACATTCATGAATTCAAGAAGAATAGTGATGTTCACAACTTTAACACTAGGAATAAACATAAGCTGGCTGTGTCGGCCCACCGTCTCCGTAAGGTTAGTGCGTCTTTCGTTGGGAACTGTACACGTTTTTATAACAAAATTCCTAGTGATTTAACAAATTTGCCACAGCATAAATTCAAGTCTCAGGTTAAGCGCTACTTGATAAGTAAGGCGTATTATACCGTTAACGACTTCATAAATTTAATGATAAGGATGCTTTTAAGCCAGTACCTTAACGTGTTCGGTAAATCATATACATAAGTGAATGTTTACTATCATACTAGTGTGTCATATTGTTACCATTAATTATAGATCTGACGTAAGATAGTCATTATCTTAGTTTTTTTTCCGTATTACTAATACCTATGTAGTCTTGACACTTGGAGACTTTATACATCTCCGATATTATCTTTTTATTTTAATTTTTCCTATTTTAATGTATATTATGTCGACACTTAGAGTCCTTTACACCTAAGTAATTTTAATTTTGTATTCAGATTTTCTGTCCTAGTCATTTCTATTTTTTTTTCTTGTGATAGTTGTCATATATGTAACGGGCAAGTACGAATATAAATTCTCATGAAACTAAATATGGTCAGCATTCATAGTATTTAAATTATATTGTCTGCCTGATAGCTTGCACAGTCATGCTCACTTTAGGGTCTCTGCTTACGGTGGCGTCGTTGATCGGGTCGCCACTTTCCCGAAAGAAGGTTGAGGGAGGCGATGGCTGAGATACGCGTCATACTCGTGAACGGGTGCTGTTTGCGGAGACCGGTCTAATCAAGCTCACTCATGGCTTAAATTCAAACAATTTTCCTGCTGTTCTTGATATGAGAAATTGAATTCGCTACATGTTTGTTTATTTATGATTATTTAATATTATGACGCATGGAGACCTTATACATCTCTGAAACATTTAGTGAAATGTATCCGTTTGTTTTCTTTTTACTCTGACAACTAGAGACCTTTACATCTCTAGCAGTATAATAATGCTAATTTTAACGTTTAACTAAAAACAATTGTATGCCCTTTTACATATATCTTTACATCTATACATTTCTCAAAATTCATTAAATTTATATAATTGTTCTGACTATTAGAGACTTCATCTCTAGTTAATGTACTATATCTGTATTTCTATTAAATCAAATTTATGTTTCGTTTTTAATTAATGCATGTTAGCCGTAAGATGTTATAAAACTATTATTTGAAAAAAGAAAGTCCCGCTGAGTTTCTTGCCGGATTCTTCTCAGGCAGTGGTGTAGGGTTAGAACCGGAGGTAGTTTTTTTTCTCTCATTCGCTATTTAGTTTAACGATTCAAAAGCGCTCGTTGCTGGGCCTAATTGAATAAAGAATATTTTGACTTTGACTTTGACATAATATGTACCCGAGAAAATTGACTAGTGGGTGCTAAGACCGAGTGGCCGAGGGGTGCAGGCATCAGCCGCAAAAGCTGAGCACGTGGGTTCGATCCTTAATTACCTCGGACGTTGGTGATCTTGGTCGTTTTTTCTTTGGTATCTGTCATCCATTTATGTATAACTAGCAGTTACCCGCGGCTTCGCCCGCGTTTTAATATCTATTCACTGCATGTTAATGTTTTCCCGCGATTATCTCGCGTTTGCCTTAACCGATTTAAGTGTGGCGGATGGTGCTTTTACCCACGGTTCGGCCGCGTTCTATAAATTTTTATCACGGTCGTATTAAACTAATATGATGATGGCTATAATGATGGCGAATTATTTTTGCAATTTTGACTTCAAATTCCATATGAAGAACTTTTCATCTTCTCGGTAGGTATCGATTTTTATCAATATTAAATCAAAGTTCTAGAAATTTTAGATGTGATAGCTTCTCACTTTTTGTAAAAACCCCCTTGGATCCTAAGATACCGATTTTTATTAAGGTCGGATTCAAACAAAATAAATTCAAGGTGCCGATCATTTTGTGCAAATTTGACCTCAAATTCATTACTTGAAACGCTTTGACATTTCAGATATAGATTATTATCAAAATCCGCTATCATATTATGGTCATCTTTACCACCTGGTAACTGACAAATGTTTTTTATCTTTAAAAGTTTACATACACACTCACATAGGTGATTGTTGTGTTTTGATGATAAAAACTATCATTTGTCGTTTCCCAGGCCTAACAAAGATGACCATAATTAGGCGAGCTGATTAACATTTGAAGTAACTCAATATTGTTACCGTTTCTTGCAAATTTGACTTCTGCTTCATTATGATGAACAGATCAGTCAGAACTTCAGATTACCACCGATTTTTATGACGGACAATATCGAAACGGAAATTGAATAGGCAGCCTTTTTTGCAGTTTGTTAAGAACCTCTGGGATCCCGATACATCGATTTACAGCATTGGATCAAAAATGTCGAAATTTATGGTGACGACTGTTTTGACTTTATGAAAAACACCTTGGATACACAGATATATGTACTTTTGATTACTATCGCATGAAAACTCGGGAAAACTTAAAATGTTATTAACGTTGGTTAACATGCTATATTTAGATTTTTTTTATCAGAAATAAACACTAAAACGATACCCCTGTCATAACCCGCAAGCCCATGAGACCATAACAGAGAAGATGGTATTTCACGTACACCTCGGTACAGCGACACGATAGTAGACTATAGAAACGATAACCATGTTGTTTTTTTACTGTTTAACCTTTTTACCACTTTCAAGAGTTCAATTCTCAAAAACCCTAAAACATGTCTTTAGTCATTTATGTTTGGGAATATTTACTCCTGTGAAGTTTCGGATAAAACAGTTTAAATAGTCAAGTTTCCCCTACAAACCTTAGACTCATTGCACCCTCTAATGAGTGGATTTTGACTTAACCTTTTTTAGAGCGCCCCTACACCCTCAAAGAAACCTACGCGCTATATTTGGAATCTCTAGAACTAGAAATGAACATAAATAATAAAATTATATTGATATTTTTCGAATTTTACCCCATCACACCATAACCGTGTACATAGTATTTCACGTCTGCCGCGTTAAATTTTAAAATCGTTTTTGTGATCTACGTCCCGATAAACCATAGAAACGATACCCAACTTGATTTTTTCGCTTCCTCACCCTTTTTACCTTTTCAGGGGTTAAATTTTCAAAAAACCTGCAAACATGTCTTTATTACTTTGAAGAATACTCCTAGGAAGTTTCGGATAAAATAGTCCAACTAATCTTGTTTCGCCATACTAACTTTGGACCCCCATTGCACCCTCTAGGGAGTGGATTTCGACTTAACCTTTTTAGAGCACCCCCTACATCCTCAAAGAAATCTACGCGCTAAATTTGGAATCTCTAGAACCAGAAATGAACATAAATATTAATAAATAATAAAATTATATTGATATTTTTCGAATTTTACCCCATCACACCATAACCGTGTACATAGTATTTCACGTCCGCCGCGTTAAATTTTAAAATCTTGATTGTTTTCGTGATCTACGACTCGATAAACTATAAAAACGATACCCATCTTGATTTTTTCACTTTGTCACCCTTTTTACCTTTTTCAGGGGCTGAATTTTTAAAAAACCTTAAGCATACCTTTACTCAATTACTTTAAAGATTACTCTTGCGAAATTTTGGATAAAATAGTTCAACCAATCTTATTTCGCCATACAAACTTTGGACCCCCATTTCAACCCCTTAGAAGGTGAATTTTGAAAAATCCTTTCTTAGTGCTCGTCTACACCATAAAAGGAACCTACGTGCTAAATTTGGAGTCTATAGAACCAGGGGTTTAGGCTGTGCGTGCATCTTTATCAGGGAGCTTCTTTTTTTATATATAATTATAGATTTATATGATATTTTCTTAGTTAACAGTTTTGTTACGTCCTAAGTTCCTGAATAGACAGATTCGCAGGCAGACTGGCGAGAGAATGTATCAACACCTTCGAGCTGCGCGGGTTTTTCGAACTACCCGCACTTGATCTTGATTATTCACTTCTAGGCTAGGGTTGTCACTAGGCCTACACACAACACTCACAACATCCAATGGCTTAAAAATTGATATTTCACCACGCTTACATTTTTGTAAATCACGGGATTGCACGTGGACGAGATTCCTTGCCCCTCATTTTGATTAAAATCATTTTGATTAAATATGAGTGATAATCGTGAAAGTTTAAATCGATATAACTGCAAGTCTGCAACAGATCGCAAACGAGCTGTTCGGCAAGCGATCAAGTCTAGGCTTGCAAAGCACCGGTGCTGACGCCGCCGCCGTCCGCAACGCTTGTTCAGACGTGCAAAGGGACGAAATACCTATGACTTGCGGTATGTGTGCTTGCAATTGCATGCACTTGTTTGATTTTTCACTAATAAATACGAATGCTAAGGACAAATATTACTCATTTGTTTCCGAAATTTCGAAAAGAAAAATAAAGTGAATTGATGTTGCTGTTCGCCAGAGTCGTCACGGAAAAGTAAGTACATAATTTGTACAACTTTTATCTCTTTTAAACCGACTTAAAAAAGGAGGAGGTTTACAATTCGTCGAAATCTTTTTTTTATATATATGTTCCCCGATTACTTGAAAACGCATGGACTGATTTGAAAAAATATTTTTTTGTTTGAAAGGGTATATCTTCTAGTTGGTTCCATTGTCACCGAATTCAGATCTGATCATGGGAACTTGGAAAAATCGAGGGAACTCTTCAAAAAATGTTGTAGGCACACATGACATTTTTCATTTATTTTCGAAGATTAATCGAGTATTTGCGTCTAGTCATTAACGTCTTAAGTTGGTGATCTGATGATGGAAGGTACATCATCATCATCAGCCAATTGACGTCCACTGCTGGACATAGGCCTCCCCCAGAGAGTTCCACAAAGATCGGTCGTGAGCTGTCCGCATCCATTGGACACCCGCAACCTTTACCAGGTCGTCGCTCCATCTTGTGGGGGGCCTTCCCACGCTGCGCCGTCCAGTGCGTGGTCGCCACTCGAGAACACGCCGACCCCACCGGTCATCGGTCCTCCGGGCAATATGGCCAGCCCACTGCCACTTCAACCTGGCGATTCTTCGGGCTATGTCAGTCACTTTCGTTCTTCTGCGGATCTCGTCATTCCTGATGCGATCTCGCAGAGAAACCCCGAGCATTGCCCTCTCCATCGCTCGTTGAGTGACTCTGAGCCTCCTAATGAGTCCCATAGTGAACGACCACGTTTCAGATCCGTAAGTAATCACTGGCAACACACACTGGTCGAAGACTTTCGACTTGAGACACTGCGGTATATTGGACGAGAAGATATTGCGTAGTCTCCCGAACGCCGCCCAACCAAGTCTGATTCGACGATTGATCTCCTTCTCGAAGTTGGACTTACCCAGCTGGACTGTTTGTCCCAGGTATACATATTCGTCAACAACTTCGAGTGTAGAGTTTCTAACTTTCACTGGAGTTGGTATCACATGGACGTTCGACATAATCTTCGTTTTGTCCATGTTCATCTTAAGACCAACATCTTCAGAGACTCTACTGAGATCATCGAGCATAGTATTTAAGTCCTCCATGGTATATCGTCCTCCGACGATATAGTAGTCATGGCTGAGAAGCCATGACTACTATATCGTCGGCAAACCGAAGGTGAGTGATGTACTCGCCATTGATGTTAATGCCATATCCCCTCCAGTCCAGAACCTTGAAAACATCTTCCAGTGCAGCGGTGAATAATTTAGGAGAGATAACATCTCCTTGTCTTACTCCCCGCTGCAATGGAATCGGTTTCGAGTTCCGATCCTGGAGGCGAACTGACATATTGGCATTCTCGCTTCAGCACTTCAATGTACCGGTAGTCTACTTGGCACCGCTGGAGAGACTGTAGTACAGCCCACGTCTCGATCGAATCAAAGGCTTTTTCGTAGTCCACAAACGCTAAGCAGAGGGGCAAGTTATACTCCTCGGTCTTCTGTATAACCTGACGGAGCGTGTGTATGTGGTCTACGGTGCTGAAGCCTTTTCTGAAACCGGCTTGTTCAGGAGGCTGGAAGTCGTCGAGCCTGCGTGTGAGACGGTTTGTGATGACTCTCGAAAACAACTTATAGACATGGCTCAGAAGTGTGATGGGTCTGTAGTTCTTCAACAGGGTGTTGTCACCTTTTTTGAAGAACAACACCACCACACCTCTGTTCCATGCCTTTGGCGTTTTGCCTCTAAAGATGACGGAATCAAACAGCTTTTGAAGGGCCCTAAGGACTGGTTTCCCACCCGCCTTCAGGAGTTCGGCTGTTATTCCGTCATCGCCTGGTGCCTTATTGTTTTTAAGTTGTTTGAGAGCCATCCTAATCTCGTACAGGCTGACGTCCGGTATATCTTCGGCATGGTGTCGAGTCAATTTAGCTCGTGGGTCGTTAGCTAAATTGGAGATGGGTCTTCGTGTTGATGTGTACAGCTGTCCGTAAAAGCTCTCTATCTCACTCAAAAGCTCAGGTTTGGATGAAACGATTCTACCGTCCCCAGTCTTCAGCTTCGCAAGCCAGCTCTGACCAATAGACAAATCTCTCGCAAAAACTTTAGAGCCTTTGTTCCGGTCAATAGCCTCTTTAATCCGGTTGGTATTAAATTGGCGTATGTCGCGGGTGATCGACTTGGAGATTTGTCTATTGAGCCGGCGATATAATGCGGCATCTTCTGGGGACTGTAGAACCATTTCCCTCCTTTCCTTCATGAGCTTTAGAGTTGGATCAGAGAGCCTTTTATTGCCTTTCTTCCGCTGGGTCTTAAAGAACTTTGACCCAGCGGAATGGACAGCTGCGACAAACCCGTCGTTATACTCATCCACATCCACGTCGCTGGGTAGGCAATCGAAACGATTTTGCAGTTCGAGCTGGAAGCTCTCGGGGTTTTGAAGTTGGGTCGGTGCTGGTCGGAGCGTAGACTTTATCAATCGAGATCGCTCTAGCTTGATGCTTATATTTAATATGCCCCTTACAAGGCGGTGATCGCTTCCGGTTTTAACCGCGTTGATCACAGAGACATCATTAAATATATGCTTCTTAGTCGACATGATAAAGTCAATCTCGTTTTTGGTTGCACCATCTGGGCTCATCCAGGTCCACTTCCTGTGTTCTCGCTTCTTGAAAAAGGAGTTCATCATGTAGAGTCCCTCCTTCTCCATAAAACTGGCCAGTAAGTGACCCCGGTGATTACGAGACCCAACCCCAAATTGCCCCACTCTCAGCTCATCATCGTTCCGCTTGCCCAATTTCGCGTTTAGGTCCCCCATAACGATGGTGAAGTAGGTTTCAGGACTGTGCATGGCTTTTGATATGTCCTCATACACAGCTTCTACCTCTTCGTCGGAGTGTGAAGAAGTCGGAGCGTAGACCTGTATGACCTTCAACGAGTACCGCTTGGATACTCTGAGTATAAGGTACGCCACCCTAGTCGACACACTCTCGATCTTCACCACGTTGCTCACGAGGGACTTGTGGACGAGAAACCCGACACCTCCTTGGGACTGTTGGTCGCCCTCCCGGAAATAGAGCAGGTTACCGGACTTGAGGGTTATCGTGTCCTCACCCTCTCTTCGGACTTCCGATAGCCCAATAACGTCCCATCGTAACCTGCTCAGGTCCTCCTCGAGCTCAGCCAATCTCTCGTCTGTCCGCAGTGTGCGCGTGTTTAGTGTTGCCAGGGCCAAAGGTTGTCGGTGGTGGTAGCCGGATCTTCGCCGGAGATTCTTCGCACCCCTGACTCCGCTAGTGCCCTGACCGCTACCAAAGCCAGAGCACTGGGAGTCGCCGGAACCTCGGGGCCATTTTTTGGTTGTACTCGTCATATTTTAGGGGGGGGTTTTGCCATAATCGCCACGCTTGGCAGGCGGGTTGGCGATCGCAGTTTTGTACACCGCATTACAGGGATGCTGCTGCCCATCCACCGGTGGTTTTGGACGTAGTTTAACGACATACCCGGGTCGCCGGTCGATTTCAATGTATTTTTTTCTTATACCAAGTATTTATTCTCGGTCGCTGTTGACATGAAATATGGGTCTCGAGCGGACTTTACTAAATAGGTAGGTACTACTAACACTGCTAACCTAAAAGATTATTATTAATTATATGTTAACGACTAACATACCTGAACTAAATTGATTGATGACTTTATTATTATTATTATAACTATATTACATTGCATTATCATTATTTCTCCAGTACAACAAGCCTGTAATAGATCCAAAAAGATCTCCAGACCTGACGCCGGACTGGAAAGTCGACGAGATACCGCCGGAGCCATACTCACAAAGCTACTATGAAGAATTTGAGAGACCCTTCAAGTTGGCACCATTCACCATGAGCGCAGCGTACTGGGACGCGTCGTATAACAATTTCGTACGTTTTGTTTTCTGTGTGCTTACCATGAGGTGATGACATGAATTTAATGCAGTCCATAGCGTAACTTACTTTGTGCTCATCCCGTTCATACATTCACATTGCTGTGAGCGAGAGGAATAAACATTAAGTTACGCTACCCAAATAGCAAAAATGTCTTGGACACTGTCACATAATATATTATAAGATCATAAGCTTCATAAAAGTTTTTTAAGGGTATTGGTTAAGAATGAACCCATTATAAAGGCTAGCGTACAAACGTTTTGGACTTATATATTATGTCTAGACCCCGGTATCGGAGGTGCAAAATGGTAGCTGTCAAATTCTTAGGGATGGGGTAAAAATATTTGTGATGTCGATAATTAAAGTTACATATTGATAATTTTTCTTTACCATAATAATAAGCTAACCGCCTTATTCATAAACGTTTGTTAACTTAACAAGCCGCTAATAATTGTGTGTCCCTTTTGCTCTTATCGACACATCGTTAAAACCAAAAGGGACAAACAATAATAAGCGGCTTGTTAAGTTAACAAACGTTTATGAATAAGGGGGTAAGACTTTAATTAAACGCACCTATTAACGATATAAACTAGGACTATATAATTACAAAATCAAGAAAATATTTATTTAATGTTATGTAACATCGCGATCGCATTATTGAGGCAATTGTCGATGAACCTTCTGAAGTTTGGGTTTTCGAATTTGGTCCAAAGTATGTTACAACTGACGAAAAACTTAAGCAGATCTCAGTCTTAATTTTTTTCTTTTTTTATGAGTGTTTTCATACAAGATTGAGTTGCAATGCAAGATATGCAAGATTACAAATATTGGAATAGAATATCCTTTATTCAATAATCAATATTAGTAGAACATCGTTGTTGTCATTCTGCAAATTGTATATTAAATGTTTTTCATTCATTTTTGAAGTTCAGGGTGTTCAGCAAGAAGTGACTCCACTTTCTATTGTATAAAATATTTTAGGCGAAAAGACACGTAAACACGCCTAAATCATCGAAGACATCGTTGTAAGATGACTTTGACTATCTATTGACATAAATAATTTATTATAAGTATTTAATATCTCCCCAACTCCCAACTCCTCCTGCGGGTGTCGTAAGAGTCGACTAAAGGATTGAAGTGTCACTGACCATTATTTGATAAAAGATTGGTGATGGGCAGCAGCGTCATCATAGTGGACACATTACTGCGATCGCCAATCCGCTTGCCCAGCGTGGTTATTATGGGCATTTACCTCCTAATGCGTCTATACGCATAGTTAATAGGAGAGGCCTAATAGCAGTGGACTATCATAGGCTGATGATGTGATTTAATATCTCAAAAGTTTTTATTCAATGTTGTGCAACTCGAAACATAATAAATGTAATAGCAACCAGAGATTTGTATTGTAATAGTAATGATTTATATATTAAATGTTAATTATTATCATAGATCCCAAAAAAGGGATACAAATAAATGGTCCTTGTACATAAAAAAAAAATAATTGTACAAAAAATCGAGTATCGATATCGACATCATAAAATGTGTTTACCTATCCCTAAGTAAGAACTTGACAGCTATCATTTTGCACCTCCGATACCGGGGTCTATTTATGACAAGTCCCACATCATGAGCCCATCTGTTTAATTGGTCATAATTACTCTGCAGTATGTTTTGGGCTATCAGTATATATTTATCGGCTACCAGCAAGCAAGTATCATCAGCAAATTGGAAAATCGAGCCACCTGAGAATATGTTACACATGTCATTCACATATAACAGATACTCAGTCGGTCCGATTATAGATCCTTGTGCTGTGCCTTCTTCTGTCAATACGTTGTCACTATACACTCCGTCTATATTTACAGACGTATACCGGTTCTTATGATAGTCCTGAAACCATTTCAGCAATGGCCCCTGAATCCCATTTTGTTCTAGTTTAGAGAAGAGAGTCTGATAATGCAGTGTATCAAATGCCTTACTGAAATCTATGAAGATGGCCAACACATATTTACCATCATTTAGATGCCCGTTTACTAAATCTGTAAAGTTAACTAATAGTTGTGATGTACTTTTCTTTTTTTGGAAGCCATATTGATGCGAGTTTATTATATTATTGCATGTTAAGTATTTATTTATTTCATTACTAAGGTATCTTTCAATTACTTTGTCAACACATGATAGAATTGTGATAGGCCTGTAGTTGTTTACATCACTATGGGATCCATTTTTATATATGGGCCTTACCACACCTATCTTCAGCTGATCAGGGTACAATGAGGATGAAATACAGCAGTTTATAAGATGAGTTATAACTGGTGTTATGCTTTTATTAATATATTTAAGGTCTTTAGCTCTTATTTTGTCCATACCCGGGCTTTTTTTGTCATTTAATTGCTTAATGATATTGAAGATACTCTTATTAGTAGCTTTATTCAGCCTCATTGCTACATTTGGTTTATTACAATACTTCAAATTGTTCAGTAAGGGTGTATTACAACTGTATATAATATTTTTAACATTATCCGCATTGTAAAAAAGTAACTTCAATATCAATTTGTTTAATTATAAAAATAAATTGATGTTTTCTAATCTTGTATTTTTAACATTATTTTTAAAATCTTGTGCAAAGGTATTAGTTAAGAGATGTGTATTTGCTTTAAAGAATTTTAGTATAGTGCTATCTATAGACTGTATTAATTTCCCACTTACTTTGTTAATTACTTCCCAAACTTTTTTAGAGTTATTAAAGTTTTCAGAAATTTCTTTTTTAATATGGTAATTTTTAACTTTATTTATGTATTTATTAGTCTTATTTCTGTATATATTATATAACAATCTATTTTCTTTATTACTCTCATCACTCTTCCATATAGCAAATAACTCGTCCCTCTTATTGCACATGTTCACTATTCTATCACTTATCCATGGACACATATTTCTTTTATTTTGTTTAATATTAATGGTTTTATAACATGCATTGTACACATTTGAAAATTTATCTATTATATAGTTCATAATATCATTTGGAATTTGTGATTACATTGCCGGTTCCCAGTTAATATTTTTAAGTTCACTGCATAACCGATCACTATCTAATTTTTTCACAAGTTTGTAAGATGTTTGATTACCACTAAAATGTTTGGCTGATGAAAAACCTATTATATAGTGATCGGCTAATGCTGTGGTGATAACAGCTGTGTGCATTAAGTGAGCTTGGGTGCTACGGAAAAATATGTGGTCTATACATAATTTTGTTAGTAATTGACCTTTAGTTTCGACACGTGTATATTGGTTAATGCCACACTCAAATCCTAGTTCACTCATACAGTCTAGGTAAAGTGATGAAATTTGATTTTGTTTTTTTATACCTATCTATATTACAGTCCCCTATGACAACATAGTCTTGTGAGCATGGGTATAGTTTAATTACGTGACGCAGTTCATTGACAAATCCAGCTAAGTGTGTGTTTGGAGGTCGATAGATAGCACATAATCCATACCTTAGCCCGCTGTTGTAGAGTATCTCACCGGTAATGCACTCAAAGTGTTCTGTAGCTGTTTTCTTCCTATTGAAATGTATACTGGAGTGAGTATATAATATTATACCTCCACCTCGACGCTGGTCCCGCAGCTGGCTGTACATGTCATAGTCTTGGAGCCGGAATAGCTCCAGGCAATCCCCATGAATGTTCACTTCGGTTAAAACTATGATGTGAAATTTACTTAAGCTGTTCTGTATAATATACTCTAACTGGGCAAAGTTCTTCGTTACTGATCTGATATTTACATGTAGGATAAAAAGGTTGCAGTTTTTGTTGTAATGTTTCTGTGAAAAGTCATTCCAATTGTTGCAGGTGTCTTCTAATAAGCAGTTTTCTGTTGTATCAACCATTCTAATTATTTAAGGGATAGGTACAGTAGCACTAATATGCTTAAATCTAAATTGAGATCATTTGTTTGTGCTACTTTGGATGCTTTGTTTAATTCTTGCAATGTCAGACTCTGCTCTGATAGTGAAGCTTATCTTTGTCCTCTTTGCGTGCCAGTATTGCTCCATTTTTGCACCATACAAACTTGCATAACCCTGTAGTTTTTAAATCTGACTTGGATTTCCAGAGTAGATATGCCGTGGCTGGTGATAATGCCTCTCTTATGTATATGTTGGAACGGGTTCTTGGTAGATCCAAACTGTCTAATCTATTAGTATTGCTAGCTTCCAACCATTTATCTTTGCACCCTTCCCTCAACTTTACAATTATAACTTGCAGTGGGCTTTCTTTGGAGGCTGTGGGGCGCTTATTGGCTTTTTGATAAGCTGATTGTATATCTTTCGTCTCTAATCCTAGTGCACTGCCTACTTTCTTTGCTATTTCCATCACGTTTTCCGTGTCCGTAAGTTCCAGGCCGCAGATTTCTATATTATTTGACAGATTGTGTTGTTCTATATGGTTGATTTTTTGTTCGAGAACACAATTTTTAAGCTCCAAATGTTTGCATTTGTTCTGCAGGTCATTGCATCTCCTGTCGAGGCTCTTCATACTATCTTCATATGTAATCATTTTCTCCTCGAAATCATCGATTTTATCAGAGTAGTACTTCAGGCTTCGTTGTAGCTCATCTGAGACGATTTTTTTCACTTGAACACGCAATTCGCTTAGGAGTTTTTGAATTTCTGGCTGTTTCATGGCCTCACAATTAGTGTCGGGGGCCTCCTCCTCCTCCGTGGCGTCGGTATCCGGCAATATGAAAGAACTACGTTTTTGTTTGCCGGCACATGTACGACATTTCCACTCCGCAGAATCTGTTCGGTGCAGTAAGTTTAGCTGGTCATTCGTCAGTGAAACGCAGGAACCATGGAACCATTTAGAGCATTTGGTACACAGTATTCCTGGGCTCTTTTTACTAATTAGCTTGGGGCATTTCGAACACTTCGCCTTGTTGAACCGCGTTTATTTATAGGTTATAAACACTAGAACACTGTCTCCTTGAGTTAAGGCGCAAATTCCAATGACAGTCGGTAAATAGACGCGCGTCGCTCACGCCATTACAATGTCACTTAGGTGTTCTTTTTGATCACAAGTTGTACTTCACTCGCAACTTAATTATATTTTATACATCCACAATATATTTTGTTGCACTTAGACGCACAGTTTCATATATAATAATATGTCATAGTATTCCAAAGAAGATAGGTGGGATCCCACCTCCGGCGTTAGTACACTCGGTATTTTTTCTTTGGTATACCGAATATGTGTAATTTATTTACATACATAAGTAGTGATTCTATTAAAAATATATAATATATATATTTAATAAACCAATTACATTTGTGCCATAAAAAAATTATCTTAAGATGTTTGCAAAAGCTCTTCGAAAAAACATATACCTACAGGGTGGATTATGAGAAATCCGACAAATTTAAAAGGTGTGTATTCCTGACCACATTTTGGAACTGTAATGTCATAATATTAACTTTTCTGGGTTCGGCTTAGTTTAAGACATAATGACATGTTTTTAAAAAAAACTATTTTAAAGAAGTCACTGAAAAAAGCCTGTACGATTAAAATTCTACCACTAATAGTTTTTACAAAAAAAAACTAAAAACTCTTAAAAATCTTTCCCTACAATTTTTATTGGTAATGTATTAAAAAAATCAATTTATGATTAAAAAAAAAACCTTTTCACATCAAAAATGCATTGGTAAAATCTGTCGGTATGCTCATGACCACCTTGTATAAGATCTTATATTGTCATAGGCCATAGTGTATAAGCTTAGGTTGTAGATACAGTATTTTTTTTCATTCTTTGCATGATTAATATAAAGAATATTATAGTTCTTTTTTAGGATTAGAAATTTGATAAACAAAGAAGCAGTCGTCGACAACCTTTCTTCTTAGGACAAAATAAGTATTGGATATTAGGAATTTCCACGAAAACGACAACTGAACAGACCTATATTAGTTAGTTTGCTTCACTGAATACAAATAAAAAGGGTCAAAATGTCTATAACGGGCGACCCTTTTTTTATTACTGGCCGGCCATGTCCGGCGAGAATCGGCCGTGCCCCGGAGCCATAGAGTAGGGAAAGCACTTATGATCAATTCAAATCGGTCAGTATGGAGTTTTTGGAAACCATAACAGAAAGCGAATTCTTGTCAGGAACCATGACATCGATTTTAGTAAAGTGAAAAACAACATTCATACACTTAAAAAAAGTGTAGTCTGGCCAGAAATCGAACATGCACTTTTTGAAGAACAAAATATCGTAATTTTCATTTGGATATCGCTTAATCTCATTGCCACCAAGATTAAATACTCGTGCCATCTGTATGCAGATGAGTCAGATGAGCAGACGACTTACAGCTTTACACTCAAGTTAATGTCAATGACCTACGCCGTGCTATTAAGTACTGATTTAAACTTTGAACATGAAAGCATATTTCGTCCATTAAATACAAAAGCGACACAACTCAAAAACCGTGAAAAATGATTTTATTGCAAAAATGACATTATCAGCACTAATATTTTACGTGACACTAAGACACCTGTCGATTTGACGTTAGTAAGTATCAAAATTATGCAGGTGCCCTTTTTGCACTATCGCTCTTTCGAAACTTATTTCAGTGCTAAACTGCCATTTTGTCAGTTGCGACTCGACTGTCGACCAAAACACACGACATTTTTGTGAAAAAGTGCCATGAAACGAAAAAATAAGTGATTACGTTAAAAAATATGTAAGCAAAGGTGCCATATTTATAGGTGTGGCCGTTTTGAATAAAATAAATACGTAAATATTATGTTTCTTTATATAAAAAGGAGTCGCAAAACGGAATGTGGCAGCTTTAATTTTAAAATATCCTTTTAAATTTGATTTTTCATTCATCAAAACTGCCGTATTAGGATTTGCACCCTTTTTGAATTCAAAATATATTCGAATGCATCAATCAGAGGAGCCATATTTATACATGATGCTGTTTTGAATAAAGTAAATATGTATGGTTTAGATTACTTTATAAACAAAGGAGCCGCAATACGGAATGTTGAATTTCAAAAAACATAGTTGCATTTACAACCGTTTTTAATTCAGTATAATATTAAAATCCATAAATGTACCAGATTGAATAATTGAGTATCTTTTGCATGAAATCTTAAAAAATACAATACATCTTATAAAAACAGTAATTGAAAAACGTGGTACTTTGTATTGTGTTCGTTTTACTTAAAAGTATATTAGAGATTGTGTGTTGTGTGGAAGATGACTGTGAATTTTGTGTACCTATAATTGCGACTACGAAGAAATAATAATGGCATAAACTTCGGATTATT
>JALPQI010006993.1:0-64111 GCA_025490895.1 Thaumatotibia leucotreta | reverse complement strand
TTTCTTTTTCGTTTTATGCATAAATAATAACTGGCATCTTGGAATGCATACCTAGGCTTAAGAAAGGCCAAGGACACTTGTGCGACAGGGGATTTCTGCAGACACAAAATAAATGTCTGCCAGTGACAGGTTTAGCGTAAACCCGTTGTAAAATAAAACTATGATTTTAGTACTTGTTAATTTACAGGAAAAATCGACTACAAACACATGTATCCAGTAGCGATGTAACGAATATTCGCATTCGCATGTTTTAAAATATTCGCATTCTCAAAAAATTTATGTGTAAAGTTCTCCCTCTTGTACCCATATCGGCATCCCGCTCCAACTCATGGATTCGCTCGCCGCTGGTCGCCTTAGACCAATGTCGTGGCCGGGGCATTAAGGCACTAACCCCCTAAGAGTGCGGCTCCACTGAGGCGGAGAGGAGCGGAGATGTGCAAAATTGACCAATTACATTCTTCAAATTCAAAATTCGAAACCCTGACATGCGGTCTCCTTGGCCAATTTTGCACATCTCCGCTTCTCTCCAACTCAGTGGAGCCGCACCCTTATTCATAAACGTCTGCCAACTTAACAAGCCGATAATAATTGTTTGTCCCTTTCGGTCTAAACAATGTGTCCATAAGAGCAAAAGGGACAAACAATACTTAGCGGCTTGTTAAGTTAGCAGACGTTTATGAATAAAGAGGTAAGACCGCCAGTTGTTCTTTTTATGCTTTCAAAAGAAAACCTAAATTGTATTTTTTTTTCTTTGCATGGTATTATTGGTATTTGATCAGTTGATGAAAAGCGATTCCGTAAATATCTTATACGTTTATTTTTACAAGCCAATTTATAAAAGTCACCTCCACATACGAAAATGAATGAACTAATTATAATTTACCATAAATTCATAATTCATATGAATTCTAAGGTCAAAATCTATCGAAATCGCCGAAATATTGTGACATTTTTTTTCACTAAAGAAGCTAACCTTAGCCTGTGGTTACTTTAAAAAGGTCAAACCTCGATAAGCCTACAATTGAGCAATTCTCAAAAATATTGTACGGTCGCCTCTAATAATATGTATACGATTTTGATCTTTATGCCGTTGACATACGTTCCGAAATGTATACATATTATTAGACGTGTCTGTACATTTGGATTACATCTTCGATATAAAATTTCGTAAGCTGGTAGAGCCAACGACGCCGAATAACGTTGAAAATTTCCGGATCCCTTTTCTTTCCAAACAGCTCTTTTTTTCCGGATTTTTTCTGAAAAATCAATGAAATTTTTCACTATAAACCAATGCGAATTTGATTTAATTTTCACTTATGGGCATTTTTACTTTTTGGGTTACCCAATTAGCACAAACACAGAATATATAAACTACAGAAGCTTCACTGCTTTGATGTTCACAAATGCCGGCTTTTTATGTACCTACACAATTATTATTACCAAACAAAACGGCGCGCGAGGCGACGCGAGCAGCTGAAATGGGCCGTATTGCGTGTCCGAAAGGTCGCTTATAAGCCGCACGCCGTCGAAAACAGGGTTGTCAATTATTGAAAACTAATAAAATAACAATCGGCGCTATGAGGCGTCTGACAAATACATTACTGCAATGATATCTACGGCGTTAATAGCATTCATCTTGATTCAACAATTTAGTTCATGCGTGATTATAATTTACCTACGCATTTCATACACGTGATTCAAAAATATTTGTCTCAACTCGGTCGGCAGCGGCACCTTCTTTGTGCTTCGGCCGCGCGTGCCCGGGCGGCATTGTTTGAGGTGTGAGTGAGATAGCAACACGACTTCGCTAACTTTAGGTGAATATCCATCCGAATAATCCTGATAATAACACGAACATTCTAAAAATATCTGTAGACAGTATGTGAGGTGTGCAGAAATTAATATATCTGCTGCAAATTAATATGCATTTAAAAATAAAGAATTACGTTAGGTACCTACGCATTCATTACAAAAGCAGCATAAAATGGTTTAATCACAATCATAAGGCAGACGTAACACGGCATTTTCTCTTATATGTACCAGTGTACCTATTTGATATTATGGGAATAAAGTCAGACAACCAAATAATATGTTAGGACAAAAGGCGCGAAATTCAATAAAAGTATGAGAGAACGAAGTTTTTTACATTATTTAAATGAGCCGCTTTTTTACTGACAAATTTGTCCGAAAATAAACCGTTTTGTCTGTAATTGATTTGAGTTTCTGAGAATTTAATTTACTACGAATGTAGGTAATAAGTGTATTATTATGTTCCTTACTTTTTAGTATCTCTCTGACGCATCGGCTGTGCGAAAAACGCGTCATGATAATTAACATTATTATTATTGCAACATGCTGCTATGCAGTATATTTTCGGCATTTTCATTTAAGATGTATAAAATAATCCTAATATTTGCAAGCGATATATTTCGCGATACGTGACGAGCCAGCGTTGTAAATTTAAACGTGCGTTCCGAGACAGCGCGCGCCAACCATTGAATAGACCACGGCGACGGGGCGCTCTGCATGTACTTGTAGCCGCGCGACGGAATCGCGGAGTGACACCCCCTTGGCACAAAGTTAAAAAACTTTAATATCAGTCAGTACCCAAAAAGTAAAAATGCCCATATACAAAGATAACGCGATGTTATCGAGGAAAAGTCAATTGAAATAGATGGCAAGGAGTGACAGTGACATCGATTATATCTGTAAAACCCCAAAAAAAAAACGAAAAAAGAAAGAAATTTTCATGTTCCCGATAAAAACATTTGATTTTTCTGACATTTTCAACGCTAATGCCGAACATGATTTCCCAAAATGTTTGTGTGAAATAATCCTTTTTCGTTACTAAAATATCAATATAGTATAGGAATCCGGTAACAAAAAAGAATACTGTTTTTGGGAAATGTTGCCCAGCATCATTGACTCGACCTGTCTACCAATTTTTATTAATCTCGAACACGTGATTCAAATGTACAATTTTTTTTTAGAATTGTTCAATTGTACTTCATCATAAGCCTATGATAGTCCACTGAACGTAGGCCTATTATAGTTCGGGAAATATTATTTGACCGACTGTTATCTTAATTACGACCTTTTGTTTTGCGTTAACACTTACTAAACAATCAGCAGTCTAGCATAGTGATGTGCCGTTACCGTAATTTACGAGAATTAAGAGAATCTTGTGGTAACTTTCTCGGTAAGATTACCAATATTGGTAATTAATGAGAAAATTGTCTAAATACACACATTTTCATTATTATTTTTCCAGGATAGTATTTAGTTGACTAGCCATGACTTATGTAGAAATTTTCAAAAACATCCGTAGGCGGGAACTAGTTTATTACCAAAATTACGGTAAATTACGGGCGTAAATTACCGAAAATTCTCTCCGCGAACGTTCTCAGGTAAAATTTCCTATAGAAAACTTTAATGTTTTCAATGATATTTTTATTTTTTTCTACTAGTGCACATTAAATATTGTTAAAATGTGAACTCGTACATTAACGAGTATACAGGGTGTTTGGGATAACGATGTAGGAATTTCTGGAGGTGGTAAAGGAGACTAATTGGAAGAGTTTGAACCCTATTTACCTTAGTCCAATATGTGACTGATTTTTTTTAAATCACGTTTTTCAAAATGTTTAGTTTTATACCAAAAAATTACTTTAAAAGTTAAATTTAAAACAAAATATGCAATAAATAGCATTGATTTTTTTATAATTAACATAACAATTAGTTGAGTAAAAAATAAATAAAAAATTAAACTCCCACAACATTTTTTTAAATAATTTTTCTAGTTCATCATTACTGATTTCTAACAGTAAATTAAACTTTATCAGCCTGTGCAAAAAAAAGTAGTCGGGATATGAGTCTTCCTATTCGTGTAAAAACATGCTTGGTTTTCAAGGTTTTGATTACAAAAAAAGTACTACAAAATAGCAATTAGTTTAAAAGTTATCGTCGATCAATTGTTGAACGTCGTCACCAAGCAAAATAAGTTTCTTGTAGTTAGTAGGCAAGTGTGAGTACAATTTTTTTTATTAAAAAAAAAGTCTATTGGACTTAGGTAAATAGGGTTCAAACTCTTCCAATTAGTCTCCATTACCACCTCCAGAAATTCCTACATCGTTATCCCAAACACCCCGTATTTTAAAATGATAAGTTCTGCACCATTAAAGTAACAAAAATGATGTAATTGATGTATGTTGTATGGGAGCCTTATTAAATATTTATTTTAATTTACTTTTTAGTGTTAGATGTTATAGCAGTAACAGAAATACATAATCTGTAAAAATATTAACTATGACGGTTTATGAGATACAGCCAAGGCGAGGCTTTGGCAGTCAGCCTAGATATAGCGAAGGCGTTCGATCGGGTCTGGCATAGGGGCCTTTTGTCGGAGTTGCCATCTTATCGACTGCCCGAGGGATTATGCAGATGGATTGCTAGCTTTTTGTCCGGCAGACGCATTCGTGCCGTAGTAGACGGTAGCTGCTCTGATAGCATGGACATAAACGCTGGCGTCCCGCAAGGCTCTGTGCTATCCCCAACGCTGTTCCTTCTGCATATCAATGACAGGTTGTCTATCGGCGACCTCCATTGCTATGCGGATGACAGTACTGGGGATACTTTTTACACAGGCCGTGCTAATATCCCTCGCTCTGTGGTACTGGAAAGTCGCGGAAAACTTGTGTCTGACATCGAGAACACTTTATCTAGAGTCTCGTTATGGGGTCGGGATAACCTAGTCAGGTTCAACCCCACAAAGACACAAGTTTGCGCGTTTACCGCTAAAAAAACCCCATTTACTGTGGCTACAAAGTTCCAAGACACAGCTGGAGCATTCCATGAAAACATCTACTTTTTGTCGCTTACGACTCGCTATGGTAGCTACCCTAATAAAATATGCTAGCTGCTAGGAAATACTGTCAATCTTAAAGCCTTGATATGTTATTATTATGCCGTAACTCAGCTTACTAATTTAATTTCTCAAAAGTATTGAAAAGACAGTGTCGCTTACGACATTTTTCATGGAATGCTCCAGCTCTTACCATGTCAGGGAGTATTGGGATCCTCGGAGTCGACATTTCCAACGACGTCCAATTCCGATGTCACCTAGAGGGAAAAGCTACGCTGGCATCCAAAAAGCTCGGTGTGCTCAATAAAGCGAGGGGATACTTTACTGCGGGGCAAAGACTTCTGTTATATAAGTCGCAAGTCAGACCCCATATGGAGTATTGCTGTCACCTCTGGGCAGGAGCACCTGTATGCTTAGCACAGGATTGGCGCGACAGTATCTCGCCGCGAGATAGTCTATCTGTCCCTCTTTTGTTAATATATCTAGTAAAGGACAGGAGATCTATCTCGCGGCGACATACTGTCGCACCAATCATGTGCTAAGCCTGCTGTATACCAGCTTGCACCCTTTGACTCGGTTCAGCAGTGTTATTCACTAAGGAAACCGCCTTGCTGTCAGCGCTGTGTCAGCACTGCGGCAGCGTCGAGCCTAAAAATGGTATTCACTAATGTACTTTAAACGACACTAGCGCTCGGCGACGAATGCTGCGTGAGCTGGAACTACACTGCGTCGAGAGTTTGACGTTTAATGTATGAACTTCGTATTCTCTAACGAAAAGCAGCGACGAACTCGCCCACAACCTCGCTCACAGCCTCGATTCCTAATGTCAAATCAAACAGCTAGGATTTTAGACAAGGCTGTCTCGACATCGGCCTCGTTGACGAACGCAGCGTCGAATGTGTCAATAAGAGAATAGCATAGCAGAGACGAGCTGTCCGAATAGTCGACGATCCCAGACTCACAGGCGGGATTGAACCCTTAAGTCTAAGGAGAGACTTCGCCTCCTTATGTGTGTTCTATCGTCTGTACAATGGGTTGTGCTCTGAAGAACTGTTCGACATGATGCCAACGTCCACTTTTCATCATCGCACCGCTCGCCACCGACTGGGCGCTCATCCTCACACCTTGCAACCTAAATGGTCGCGCACCGTGCGGTTTCAGAGGAACTTCCTCCCGCGGACGGTCCGTCTGTGGAATGAGCTCCCTGCCGAGGTTTTCCCGTTGGACTACAGTATGGGGTTCTTCAAAAGAGGAGTGTACAAGTTCTTATTGGGTCGGCAACGCGCATGTGACACCCCTGGGGTTGCAGGCGCCCATAGGCTACGGTGACTGCTTTCTATCAGGCGGGCCGTATGCTTGTTTGCCACCGACGTGGTATAAAAAAAAGGCCTGGTGACAGAAGGATGGACAGACAGCGGAGCGTTAGTACACTTAGTACCTACCTAATAGACTCACGTTTTACACTTTGGGTACGGATCAATAAAAATGAGTAGGTAACAATCACCGCTAAACCCTTTAAATTTTACCTGGAAGTGCTACCTTAGATAACACGATGAGTAACAAAAGATCTTATGATTTACGAGCAAAGTAACAAAATTGCCACATAAATAGGTGCCTGAGCCAGATAACATTAAAATACTTATTTGAAAGTACCACGTGAAGCGATAAGATAATTTAACATCATAACATGTTTAAGCAAAAAGGTATGAAATAACTTTCGTTAAGAAAACAGCACGAAAAATAATAAAAAGTTTGAAAACGCGATATTTGTAAACAAATTTTAAACATGACCAAACATTCTTAAGCGGTAAGTTACCGAGAAATTTCCGTAATTTACCGTAATTTCCATCGATGAGAATTACCGTAATTGCGTAATTTACCGACGGCACATCACTAGTCTAGCACTTTACTATTGTTAATGATGCAAAACAAAAGGTCGTAAGTAAGATAAGAGTCTGTCAAATAATATTTCCCGAACTATAACTATGCGTATAAACGCATTAAGAGGTAAATGCCCATAATCGCCACGCCTGGGCAAGCGGATTGGAGATCGCAGTAATGTGTCGACTATGATAACGCTGCTGCCCATCATCAATCTTTTATCAAACAGTGGTCAGTGACACTTCAATCCCTTAGTCGATTCTTACGACACCCGCAGGAGTTGGGGTGGTGACACATGTATTCTTACTGCCGTCACCACACGGCCGAATTGTACTTATGGCCTTTTAAAAAAATGGGTTAACTTTCTTATTCACCTTGTACAGTGGTCGTATAAAGTTTGACTCTAGATACGACTTTCATTGATGGCATTATATGCCTTAAGCATAAAGCATAACCAATATATAAAGACTGTTTTCGTATGCAAATGTTACTGTTAACTGTTTAGTGTATGTTGTGAATTTTGATTAACATTTTAGGGCGATTTGGTCTTGACCGCGATATTAAGTATAAAATTCAAGTATAAACAGCACGCTATTAAATCTAGTATTAAACCGGTTTCAAAAATGCGGTTTTAGCAGCTTTAATTAAAAATTTACATTAATCCATTTAGTGCATTAAGTACCTTTAATGTGGTATTTTCATTTGACAACAATTATAATTGTTTTTGTCCGTGAGTTATAAGAATAACAGATGTTCTATAATATTACTAATATTAAATGCACACCTACAATAGTATTTTATGCAATCCTTGTTTAAGAGAGGTCAAAAAAGGTGAGTGGCGTGGGTAACAGTTTGAGGCGAAGCCGAAAATTGTTATTAAAGACGCCACGAGCATATTTTGACTTAGTTAAACAATGTTGCATTGCATACAATACTTTTTCTACGACCATACATTTATTTTTAAATAAAATTGTAAATTTAGAAATATTCTTAGTCAAACACAATTTTATGAAAATTATGAATCATCAAGGTCAGGCGGGAGACGTCAAAATTAAAAAAGAAAGCTCCTCTATGGTTTACTGATACTGACATAACCCGAATGCATTTATAGGGAGGGAATAGACAATTAGACCTACCTTGACATCTGTAAGGTAGGGGCTTAATGGTGTGTTCACAAACATGTAAATGACACATAAAAGTACGGGAGTAGAAAAAATACTATAAGTAACATAAGGTTCATTGAACTGTATAGTTCTTATTTATTTTTAACGAAATTGTTGAAAACTTTAAGGTCAACAAGTTTAGAAAAAAAACCTGTAAACAAACCTTAGTATGACTTTGTTTCACAATAAATAAAAAAACTCCAGAGGCCCGTTTCTCAAAAGCTTTTAACTTGTAATACAAGTGGAAGTCTGTTTTTAACATTATTAATTAACTTCCGCTTGTATTACAATTTACAAGCTTTCGAGATATCGGCCCCTGGGCGACAACGGTGAGAATAATGATGATGAAACGAATAAACAAAACCACCAGTAGATATATTTAGTTGTGAGTAATTGAAGTTATAGTTCGTTTTCAAACGTATTTACGAGCTTTCGAGATATAGGCCCCTGGGCGACAACGGTGAGAATAATGATGATGAAACGAATAAACAAAACCACCAGTAGATATCTTTAGTTGGGAATAATTGAAGTTATAGTACGTTTTCAAACGTGCAGATAAATGCCAATTGTTCGATTAATCGAATCGATTGACACCGCGTTTTATAAATGGGATCGTAGTCGATACTACACGAGACAGTCATATCTAACCTATATAAGTAAATACCTAAATATCTTGTGTAAATCATAAGCCGCGTATCCACTAGAGGCAGCCTCGGGTCGAGCGGCTGCGTACTTTACCTTTATAAAACGAAACGTATATAGGGTGGTCCAAACCTTGACGTCAAAAAATTTTTTTTAGATTCCTCACGTCATGAGCTATCAGAATATACCCCATGTATGTTAGCCGATTTTTTGTAGTTTTCGAGTTATGAATTTTTGAAAATTTTTTTTTGAGAAATTCTGGAATGAAGAAATTTATTAATAAAAAAAAAACTGTTTGTTTTTTTAACTAGTTTCTTTTTGTGAAAGTATTACTAAAAATAAAGTATTTACTGACAAAAAAACTGGCGTCCTCACTTTGATACAAGTAGGATAAAAAATACCAAATTCAAAATTTTACGTTAAAAACGCTTCAAACTAGCATTAATGTACGTAAATAAAAAAAATAAAACATATCTCAAGGATGTTTTGTAATCTAAAGACTGCGCTAGACCTTAAACCTTCGTAAAAGCAAAAAAAAAGTGATTACTTAATGATAAGGATTTTTCGGAATAGTCGGTCAAATAAACTTAAAAAGAAGCTTCTAAATTTTTTATTTAAAAATAAAGTAAAATTTCGTCTGTTTTGTTGTTCTTATCAATAAACAAAGACAGAAAATACCACGAAAACTCAATTTGTGCAATTATTCTAGAAATTTTTTACTACTTAAAAATTTTAAGGTTTTTTAAGTTTATTTTACCGACTACTCCGAAAAATCCTCATCATTAAGTAACACTTTTTTTTTGCTTTTACGAAGGCTCAAGGTCTAGGGCGGTCTTTAGAATACGAAAATTCCTTGGGATATGTTTTATTTTTTATTTACGTACATTAATGCTATTTTGATGCGTTTTTATCGTAAAATTTTGAATTTGGTATTTTTTTATCCCACTTGTTTCAAAGTGAGGACGCTAATTTTTTTGTCAGTAAATGTTTTATTTTTAGTTATACTTTTACAAAAAGAAACTAGTTAAAAAACCCAAAATTTTTTTTTTTATTAATAAATTTCTTCATTCCAGAATTTCTCAAAAAAAATTTTTCAAAAATTCATAACTCGAAAAGTACTAAAAATCGGCTAACATACATGGGGTATATTCTGATAGCTCATGACGTGAGGAATCTAAAAAAAATTTTTTGACGTCAAGGTTTGGACCACCCTGTATGCTTCGAAAATTACCGCCGATGTTTCGAGTACCATCATTTCAGGGACCAAGAGCGAGTGCGATGCCGATTTAAAATAATAGATGTTATATTTACCTCGCAAAATTTGCCTTAAGATGATGTGGGTCTCAGGCTCAGGCCATATATGTAGGTATAAATAGGGTGTCCCAAAAATAACGCAAGATTTAAATGTAATGAAACAGCATAATTTTTTCGACCAATTCCAATTTTTTTTTTCCTGACACAAAGGACACAGAATAGGATTTAGTATTATAATTGCAAATCGCCCAGCAGCCCTGGTGTCCTTGACGAAAAACGGTTTTGATCCCATTTTCTGACCGTTTTTCGTTCCTTTCAGTGAATCCTAAATATTGCGTTTTAGCATAATTATTTTTTTATGGGGTTATTTATAGTCAAAGATCTATGTCAGCAAGCTCTCGATCGCCCATGGTTTGAAGGAGGGGATTTCATACTGCAGCAACGAAATTCACCCATATTTATGCAAATTTCATAGAAAAATTTAACAAAGGAGTGCTATGTTACAGCAATGATATAATAAGTAAAGATATGTTACACCGGCTCTAAAAGTGAAGCGCTCAGATTGTGATAATTCTAACAATCGCTCTTAGTCCCACCCAGACCACCGAGAGGTGTGTACCACTGCCGAGTTCTCGAAAATCACATGAACTGCGCCCTAAAATGTCATTTTATGTTATACAATAGTGAAAACCACTAAATAAAATGCAAAAATGCCCTTAGCATCACACATCATGCGCAATTAAACTGAATTACATATTTTTTTCTATTTTATTATATTTATTGAAAATAAATAGGACGCCATTTTGACGTTTTTGACTGACTTAGAAAAAAAGACAAGCTTATGCTGTTTAAGAACGAGAGTAACAAAGATAAAACAATGTTTATCAATAAAAGAATGCACGCGCTATTGTCAAATGCTAGTTGTCTCTTTTTTATTTATTAAATAAGAGTATATGTATTATGCCATCTCTTTTACGCATTTTGAAGTATGAAGATAGGCGTATGTCAACTGTCAATAAATTGTAGGTGTATGATGTGAAGGGGTGTGTAATGATCCGTATAAAAATACTTAATATATTTTCATTCGATATAACAACAAAAAATATATTTTCGAAGTATATAATCGTTCATTGTATATAATAAACTTTTGGTATAATATTAAAATATCTATTATTGTTTAGTATAATGAATAGTTAATATAACACTTATTTTGTATAACCTTCATAAGGTATAATTCTCATTTGATATACAATAATAAACTTTTCTGGGTTGCAAAAAAAAAAATAACCTCGAAGACTAAGGCGGGAGCAAAGCTCCCGCCTTAGTCTTCTAACCTAACCTATCCGAGTCGGATCTGCCCCGGAAGGTTTTGTTCGCTCGCTTCGCTCGCTCACTGCAGATTTAGTCCCCATTCGTTAGTAATTATGATCAAAACCAAATTTTATTTAGGAGCCAATATCTTGGTAATTATCAAGTTTTAAGAAAAGTAGCGTTATACTATAATATCATTATACGAAATATGAATTAAACTAAAAGTATGTTATATGAAATATCATTATTTCAAATGATTATTATATAATATAATAATAATAATAGTAGTTAGTGCTTGCCCTTAGAGAATGGTCAAAGGCGCCTAGCGTACAGCGGTAGTGTTAGCTAATACCTGTCCTGAAAGCATTATATTTTGTTGTATGTCGCTTATTTATTATTATTATTGTTAATTATCATATATTTTTTTTTTTTTTGTGTAAATTATCCACTAACACTAGGTATAAAGTAAGATTTTATTGTATTGTATTAAGGTATTAACAATTGATATGGACTTAGTCTGAAATAAATTTTTATTATTATTTTATTATTATATACCCGAGAAATTTGACCGGTGGTTGCTAAGACCGAGTGGCCGAGGGGTACAGGCATCAGCCGCGAAAGCTGAGTACGTGGGTTCGATCCCCACCTCGGACATAGGTGATCTTGGTCGTTTTTCTTTGGAATATGACATGTAATATTTATAATCTATATAGTATTAAGTAGTGTGACTACTGGAGAAAAATTAAAAGTACAAATCAAAATATTTAGTTAATAAATAATTTGATTTGTGTTTTCACAATATGTTCAATATAAAATAATAATTATATCATTTGTAAATATATTATTTGTTGTTATATGATTCAATAATTATATCAAATGAGCGTTATTGCGACTAATATTATATCAAAAGTTGTTATAGCCTTCGTGACGCACCCGATGTGAAGTATTTATTTCGCTCATTTTGTTAGAGTATAACGTATCTTTACTTATATATCATTGTGTTACAGCAAATCCTTCGAAGTAATTTCTCGGCATGCTTTACCATACTAAACCCTACTCTTTGTACTTTATGATTAAATCAAGAAATAAGAAAGTCAAACAAGAAATAAGTATTTTACATCGATTTCAAATCTTGCGTTATTTTTGGGACACTCTTTATAAAATAAAATCAATCGATTCTTTATTCAAGTAGGCATTAGGCATAGTAACATAACAAGCACTTTTGAATTGTCATACACAATAGCCAGTGTGTTTGTAAAAACCCTACACCACTGAACCGAGAAGAACCGGTAAAGGTGCATTCAGACCAAACGAGCATTCGCTATTCTATCCCCCCACTCTACGAAATTCGATCGTTGCACAAAACGTGATTCGTTGATTTCGTAGAGCGGGGGATAAAATAGCGTTTGGTCTGAATGCACCTTTAGAAACTCAGCAAGACTTTTTTTTTAACAGTATAGTAAAATCTTATCAATTTTCTATTCGAATTTCTATCGATTGAGTGAACTTTATCAAATCTTGTTACGTAATCGCAATCCACTTTGAAGTCGTAAATCCGGAATTTAAATTAGCGACAGTGCAGTCTGGCAAAGTCATGTAACTAAAAGAGCGCGAAAATCTAAATTGATTTATTCGATTGTTATCCTGTTCAACATACATAATTATGTAATATATATATTACCTACATATTACTTATATTATTATTAGTCGGTACAAAATATCGGACAAAAGCTCTATTACAATTTACGCGGCAAATATATACGCGCGAAAAAAAAAACGACGCGAATTCTCTATGGGACAACTTGACATATTGATACTCATAAGTCCGAAAGGAATAAACGATACTTATCTGCTTGCTAAGTTAGAAGACGTATATGAATAAGGAGATATCTTTGACGATTCAATATAAACTGTTCCTTCCGAAAGAAACTCTTATTTATCGCAGTTCATCGATTACCATATGCAGAATCTTGGTCGTTTTCTACGCTTTCTATCTAGCTAATTAGATTTCTCTTCCTCGGACATCTATGATGTATGTATTGTAGTGTAGTAAACATTGTTGTTTACAACAAACCTAACCACATGTAGCCTCATTCCGAATATTTTTTTTTTTAATCAAGGCGGCAAAATAGACCCGAAGGGATAAAATTTCATGCCGTTTGGTTAATCAGACTTAATTATGTTATGTCAAGTTTTATTTCACTTATATTTATAGTCACAATACTTAACTGTGAACATTACTGAAGTACAGTTTCTAAAGGAATTTCTTATGCATTAATCCGATTAGTTTTATTGACTTGCGATAGTTTTGAAGTCATTTGATGATTTAGGCTATGGTTTCCAGGCCAGAAAAACAAATTGATTGACATCCTTTCTAACAATAATGTCGCACAATAATAAAGCTGTATCAAATCAAAATTATCGCAGTAAAATGTTATAAAACTTTGATAAGAAGATTAGTTTGGATTATCAATTATGCAAGGCTTTACTACTATTCCTAAAATGTATAACTATTCCATTTCAATTGGCTTAAAAACTGAGTTAACGCGACCGAGGCGTTGCAACGAGGGATACGTAAAGTCATATGCTACCTACCCAAAATGCTAAAATAATTGATTATCATTATCACATAAGTTTATCTATTTGAGAGCTACACTACGCGATTATAACATAAATAAAACACGTATAGTTATTATTAAATTATGCATCTTAATTAATAATAATCGCTAAATATGTTGTATTAAAAAAAAAAGACTTCCTATTCCTTAGTAGCCCCAGAGACATTTTGAGTGACATCGGAAATAGTCAAAAGTATCGGTCCAAAATGTCCGCCCAAATACAAATAAGTACACACTTGACTCTATTTGGGTAGACTTAGTCACGGTCAAGACATTCAAACCAGGTACAACCATTCAAGTATAGGTCAGTCAGTCTTTTTGTGTAAGGCTGTTATTAAACTTATTAAGTTTGGCCTTATGCACGTTTGCTAGAAATAAAGAGGTTGACTAGTCAAGGCAGCGACCTAACGCGATAAGAAACAAACCAAAACAAAGAACATTCACAAAACAAAACACTGCACCAAGTAAAAAATGCAAGCACTCAGCTCAAGCAAGAATCCAAAAACTTATCAAAATTAAAAAAAAATAAGTACCGAGTTTTCGAATTTCACCGCACTATTCCACAGACAATATATTTTTTTTAATTCGCGATGTAAGCGGCCAGTGCGGACCGGCGCGAGCCCGCGGACTGACTTCCCGCGCCGCCGAGGTTAGGCGAGTCGGTACAGAAATGGAGGAACGAACTTCGCAGAACTTGATGGGTTTATCCGTGAAGGAACACAGGCCAGATGCTTCTGCATAAAAAATGATAGGTCTTTGTATCTAAATCATAGATAGTTATTTGAAGGATCCTGTTGCATGACTTGCATGGCAAAAAACTACTTACAGTTACACATGGAATTTTCAAAAAGTCGTCGTTACTAGGAACATTTTTTTATTCCAGTTTATTTAATTTAAAATAGTATAAATTAAAGTCACTTTTTCTGTCTCTATGTCCCTTTGTACGCTTAAATCTTTAAAACTATGCATCGGATTATGATGTATTTTTAAATAGGTGGAGTAATTCAAGAAGAAGGTTTTTATGAAGGTATAGTACCCGTGCCCAGCCGGGGCGGGTCGCTAGTTAAAAATAAAATTGTTACAGACCACTGATTAAAGAAATTGATGCATTATTGATTATTAATACATAATAATTAGACACATAAAAATCTTGTTTATTTTTCTCCACTCCTCCAAATTCTATATTAAAATCGTGCTCGCCAATCAAATCAATTATAGACCGCTGTTGCAACATGTTGCATCGAACCACATGGATGATGGGACTATTTATATTTTATCATACTATAATTTACCGTAGAAAAACGCTTATGAGCTTGGAATAGACTTTACGATCGTTCCACGCTTAGCATGCTTCGAAGCGACGGCTTTTGTTGAAGGTTTAGCCAATCACGTCATTTTACGTAAAATAAATATGTAATGTTGGCACAAATTATACGGATTATGCGCTTTGCGAGTAGTTTGAATAGCTCGAGCGCGAGCATACCAACTATTGTTTTAGTCTTTAGTCTTCCTTATAAGAAAGAGATGACCAATTGATCACAAATGGTAAAACCATGAATTCTCAATCTAGGTGACTTATTTGAGACTATCATTGCCAGTATGTATTATATTGTTTTGCTGTTTTTTACATTACAAGGCAGTTAGGCGATCTTGATATATTATATAAAATGGCGATAAAATAATATTGTAAAAGAAGTCATAGCGAATATGGAAGAATTTGTCTTTAACGACATTTTTCTGCTTTTGTATTGAATAATCAAACTTTATGAATTCATAAAAATTGTGTAGTTTTGTAAAAAAATCACATTATTAAAAAAAGAGCAATCTTTTAAGATGTTTTTAAATAATTTCTTATCGTGATAAGAAACGTCAATATTGTTCCTTACCATATTTATAATGCTAAAACGTACCTATTGAGCCCGTGTAAATGAAAATAAACATCTGTTCTACTATTTGTAGGTGCTTTTCCTAACTTGAAGAAAGGCTAGCAACACCTACAAGTAAGAATATGAATGTTTCAAAAATAACCTTTAATAGAAATTTCGAACCGTCAACCAAGGTTTAATTATAATCCGTGTCGCATTTCGAAACATACCCTTGGTCTGGGCTGTCACAACTCTATCTAATTCGTAGTTTGTAGCTTCTGTTATAGTAACACATCTTTCGGAGTCGCCTATCAGTATGCTTAGCACATGATTGTTATGTCAGTAAGTCGCCGCGAGATAGATTTTCCATCTTTTACTAACTATATGAATAAAAGAGGGACGGATAGTATATCTCGCGGCAATATATTGTCGCACTAATCCTGTGCTAGGCCTATTTTGTCTATGGACTATTTTCCACATATTTTGTCACTCTCGCCGGGACAAAATGAATGAACTGACAGGTGACTGAAAGACACAGCCTAGCACGTCTTTCAATCGCACCGTTTTAACTGTGAAGTTTAACCAAAATAAAGCTAGACTGTTACCGGTACTAAGTTTGAAAACACGTAATTTCCTTGTACCTAAGTCTTGTTTTTAGATATATTATGTTGCCCAAGCCATAAAAAAGTGAAGGTCATTATAGTCTCTTCTCTGTAGTTAAGATGCACAAGCCTGGAGGCCTTCCGGATACTTCGAAAACCGTAAATTTGGAGCATTTGTCTCTGTCAATCCAACGAAGGCGTCATTAGAGCGATAGAGATATATATATGCTCGAAAATTAACACTTTTGAAGTTCATGGTAGTGGTACGCCTGCTGGTAGGCGGGAATTCGAAATGTAAGTAATAAAATAAAATATAAATTAAGGTGCAAGCGAGCATTCGCTATTCTATCCCCCGAATCTACGAAAACGATCGTTACACAAAACGTGATTCGTTGATTTCGTAAAGTGGGGGATAGAATAGCGAATGCTCGTTTGGTCTGAATGCACCTTTATACGAGTGTAAATGTGTACCTCCTTGTAGTAGGTACTTGTAGTAGTCCTTGTAGGACCTCGTCACGGTGTTTAAAGTGTATTATTTGTGTGTATAATGATTATAATGAAGAACATAATTATAAGGTTAATTTTAAGAGTTGTGACGAGGTACGTACCTTTCCATGTGCACTGACAAAAATATACAGAGCACATCAATCGTTAATAAAAGACGAGCGTTGTCATGTCAGATTATAATCACTTAATAGTCATTAATGTACATTATACTTCGCGCCTCGTCCTCGAGATTAGTAACTGTAGATATATATACACTTGTAGTTACGCCGGTAGGTGTCACCACTCTGCACTTAGTTTAGAGTTATTTTTAAATTTTTATTTTTTGATAAGTGGGTATGCCTATATTCTACTTATAGGCCGCCATCGCTTTATTCGTTCATACGCTTTCTAGTGCTCGACCACTCAAGTCACTCTTTAGGAAAACTTATCGTTAGACAATTATCGTGGATTCTCGCAAAATGCCAAAACGCAAACGTATTAAGAAATACGAAGATGATATTGAGCATCTAATGCACAAAGTGAAAAAATTAAAACGTAAAATTCAACGTAGTGAAAGTGCTTCGTCACACAGTGGTTCCAACGATGAATTTACACCACAAGAAAACAGTGAGTAATTTTCATTTGTTCTAAAATCAAAATGACCATTGCGTAAACCTTGGCTAGTGTACTCAGATTTAACCGTTCGGGTTAAATCAAAGCACAATCTATCGGTTGGCGTTCAGTTCATTGGGGACTGATACCTAACTATCACATTTCTATTTTAAGAAAATAGTTATTAATTGTATAGAACCGCAATGCCTACAAGTTCATACTTGTACATACCTACATTAATGCACGCCGATTAGCCGCTGGGGCTAAATCAACGCATGGTATGACGGTTGGCGTACAATTCACTGGGAATTGCTACCTAACTTTAAGCAAGGATAACATGCGTTATCTAATTCAGTTCAGTTTATACGACTAAAATATTAACAATTAATAAAGTAAAATATTTTCTACTTACCTACACTTTTTGCTTTTTAAATTTACCAATATAAAAGCAAACTAAGTAGCTATCGGTTTTTTGTTTTCAGTATCGCCGGTATTACGGCCAGATGATTGGTTTCCGGAATATCCATCTTACGAACTGAACTATGATTTAAACAATCAGGGTAACCAACTTATTGGCGCAGATTATCAAGAGGAGCATATCGAAACCGATAACTATCCTATCGAGGATCCTCAGTTATCTACTGGGCAAATCAACACACAGTCTGAGACAAATACAGGTGACAATGCCGAACCCGGCACGAGCTTGAACACCAAACCCGGTACTAATTCCGATGCTATACCCGGTACCAGTTCCGATGCTATAGCTGGTACAAGCAGCACCGCCATACCAGGCAAAATCACGTCTACTGTTGAACATGCCGACGATAACAAAGTCACAGATGTACTCGATTTGGACGATGATATATTACAGATTCTGGGAGATGACCCCTCTTCGGCCACAACATATGGCAAAGAGGTACGGCCAGAAATAGCTACCCGTTATACACATATAGCCACAGAAGGCATAAATAAAGAAATCCGCAAGGACCTTCTCAGTAAATACCTAATCCCTGCTAATTGCGTGAAAATTGGTGCGCCAAAGTTAAATCCTGAAATCAAAGCTGCAATCTCAGAAAATTTCGCTAAGCGAGACAAAGGTATCGAATGCAAGCAAAAGGAAATGGCTTGCGCAATATCGTGCCTAAGTGAGATCATTACAACGCAACTGAATTCGAAGGAGAAAAATAACGACCTGTTACAAAAACTTATAGACCTCGGTCGTATCTTGTGCGATTTACAATACGCCGACAGCATAACCAGACGCAATTTTATACTTTTTTCATTAAAAAAGGATCTTAAGGATCATTTAGTGAATACTAAGATCGACACTTGCCTATTTGGCGACAACTTGACGGAGACGCTGAAATCAGCGAAAGCTATGATTAAATCCAGCGGAGAGATGAAAGCTCCTGCGCCGAAGCAACCTGTAGCGCAATACCGGCGGGTTAAATCCAGTGTATCACGGCCTTTAAACCGCCGAGGCCCAGCGCCGCGCAGGCCTCCGCCGCCGGGCCCGCCGCCGCCAGCTCCGGCTCCGCGGGGTCGCGCGCCTGCTCCCCGCGCGCCTCCGCCCCCGATGCCCCCGGCGCCGCCCGCGCGCTACTACAGGCCGTCGTACGCCTACCAGCCCCCGCCGCGCCACTACTACTAGACACAGTTAAGTACGCCGGCCGATTATCTCTGTTTCATAAACAATGGTCACTTCTTACTGATGACCGAACCATACTTTCATGGATAGCTGGTTATAAAATCAAATTCATAAATAATGTTGTTCAAGATTCCTTGCCCTCAGCCCCAGAATATTCTGATGTAGAAAAGTCACATTTTGTAGATGCAATTAATAATCTTTTGCAAATAGGTGCAATATCTGAATGTAATCCTTGCTATGGCCAATTTGTGTCCAGTATATTTCTTGTGCCCAAACCGAACGGTAAAATGCGTTTTATACTCAACCTTAAGCAGTTAAACAAATTTATAAAAACTGACCATTTTAAGCTTGAGGATTTACGAACAGCTGTTAAACTTGTAACTCCGGGTTGTTATATGGCAACGCTAGATCTAAAAGATGCGTATTTTTTGATCAAAATTCATGAGGAGTCGAGAAAATACCTTCGGTTTATCTATGATAATAAAATGTACGAGTTTAACGTATTACCGTTCGGTCTCAATACTGCGCCTTACATTTTCACCAAAATCACAAAACCTATAGTAAAACTATTACGCTCTACAGGTCTCCTTTCAACCCTGTATCTCGACGATTGGTTACTTTTCGGTCAGACTTACAGACAATGTGTAGAAAATATAAAATTAACAAAACAGTTATTAATTTCGTTAGGTTTTATTATTAATCAAGAGAAGAGTACACTAACTCCTATGACATCGTGTAAGTTTTTAGGAATGATTATCGACTCGCGTCACTTGCGGATTAGCTTACCTTCTGAAAAACGGACACGCATAAAATCCGAATTGGAACCGTTTTTAAGTATCAAGCATTGCAAAATTAGAGAACTAGCGAAACTTACCGGTCTACTAGTTTCAGCGTGCCCGGCTATTGAGTACGGATGGCTCTATACAAAAGAGCTGGAACGCTGCAAATTCCTTAACCTACAAGGTGATGATAATTATAATCGAAAAATGAATGTACCCGATTCCATCCTACCTGATGTACATTGGTGGTTAAGGAATATTGGCAATTCCCATAGTCGCATTCGTACTGATAATTACCAAATTGAAATATTTTCTGACGCCTCAACTACGGGGTGGGGTGCAGCCTGTGGTGGTGATACAGCAAGCGGCCAGTGGTCTAATACTGAACGTGAAAATCACATAAATTATTTAGAGCTGCTTGCCGCCTTTATTGCTTTAAAAATTTACGCGTGCAAATTGTATGATTGTCAGATACTACTAAGACTAGACAACACTACCGCGATTGCGTATATTAACCGAATGGGGGGTATACAATATCCGCATCTTACAAAGGTTACGCGAGAGTTCTGGCAATGGTGCGAACAAAGAAATTTGTTTGTATTTGCATCTTATATAAAATCGCGAGACAATACCATAGCTGATTATGAATCAAGGAGAACGCACCCAGATATAGAATGGGAATTAGCAGATTGGGCTTTTAATGAGATAGTATGCTTTTTTGGCTTGCCGTCAATAGATTTATTCGCAAGTCGTATAAACAAAAAATGCGCAAGATATATTTCCTGGCAAAAAGACCCTGATGCCTATGCGGTCGACTCATTTACTGTAACTTGGACAGGCACATTTTTCTACGCATTTCCGCCTTTTTCGGTAGTACTAAAAGCTCTTCGAAAGATTATATCAGAAAAGGCTAAGGGTATCATGGTCGTACCCTTATGGCCAACACAACCATGGTACCCTGTCTTTCGAAATCTCCTTGTTAGCGAAGTTATAACCTTTCAACCATGTAGAAACGCTTTAATTTCTCATTCCAGTTCCCAACGAATACACAACTCGATTACCCTGGTTGCAGGAGTATTGTGCGGGTCGCGCTATCGAGAAGAAGCTTACCACCATCCTCATTGGACATAATGATTGCATCTCTGTCACCAAACACGATAAAGCAGTATGATGTTAGCCTTAAAAAGTGGTGGCACTTTTGTCAAAATAATTCAGTAGATCCATATGATGCATCCATTCCGACAGTAGTCTATTTCTTGACCAATTTATTTAATGAAGGTAGTCAATATGGTACCTTAAACTCCTGTAGGTCTGCCTTATCTTTAGTTTTGGGCCCGACAATATCAAATGATGATAGGCTTCAAAGATTTTTCAAAGGTGTGTTTCGCTTACGACCCCCAACGCCTAAATACAATGCAACTTACCAATCTTGTATTAAATCACTTGAGCGATTGGTTTCCAAATGATGAACTGAACCTTGAAAAGCTTTCACTCAAAACTGTTACATTGCTAGCGCTCACAACGGCTCACAGGGTCCAAACAATATCTAAAATTAACATACAAAACATAGAAATTACTCCTGAATTGATATCCATTAAAATCCCAGATATTTTGAAAACATCAAGACTCGGTTGTAAACAACCAGTTATATATTTACCTTTTTTCCGCGAAAACCCTTCCATATGCCCAGCGGAGGCGCTCTCTTGCTACGTAAAACAAACAAACTCTATCCGAGTGTCTGACAGCCTGTTCATCGGTACTAAAAAGCCACACAAACCAGTAGGTTCGCAAACGCTCAGCCGTTGGATCAAGCGCACACTGTGCGAATGCGGGGTCGACACGGCGGTGTTCAGCGGCCACAGCACGCGCCACGCCGCCGTGTCGCACGCGCACGCACGAGGCGTCAGCGTGGACGCTATTCGCAACACCGCGGGGTGGAGCGGGCAGTCCAATACATTTGCAAAATTTTACCAAAGACACATTTTAAATAACACAGACTGCTTGTCTTTGGCGCTAGCCGTATTAAATAAATGATAATAGCATATACAATTATACATACGAAGTTCATGTCATGCGGCTGATTAAATTAAGATCCCTTATTTATGTCAAGGAATAAATCGATAATTATACAATAAATATGCTGTAAAAAAAAAAAAAAAAAAAATATGTATATACCAATTAAAAAAAAAAAATAAAAAAAAAATAAAATACATAAAAATAATAAATATGTCTTATAATGAGCGTATATGACGTAAAAATGTCATAATTTTATCAGTTAAGTAGAAGTACCTAATGATAAATTGATAATGACTACAGTTAGGTACAGCTTTTGCTTTCATTTATGTAAATGATTTGTATATAATTGTTATATCCTAATATTAATACCATGTGGCAGGTAAATAAAGTGTTTAAAAATGTATACTCTATAATGTATCATAATATCTGGAAATTAATAATAGGTACGTAAGATACCTACTATCATACGAAGACATACTGTAGTAGTGATACTTTTTGATATAGTATAAAATACTGATTTCTATAATATGTCATTGATTGATGATTTATCATAATATATTACTCTCAAAATCTACAAGTGTATATATATCTACAGTTACTAATCTCGAGGACGAGGCGCGAAGTATAATTAATGATTAAACGAACTTACCTGAAGTGAAGTTCTATCATAATTATACGAAGCGCCTCGTCCGAAGAGATTAGTAACATACCTCCCCCCCTCCCATCGCTTCGCTCACACCCTTAACGTCATAATATAAAATACATCAATCAATAAAGTGCTATTAAATATTTGTAAAAACATTTCTCTCAACTTAATGAACGAATAAAGCGATGGCGGCCTATAAGTAGAATATAGGCATACCCACTTATCAAAAAATAAAAATTTAAAAATAACTCTAAACTAAGTGCAGAGTGGTGACACCTACCGGCGTAACTACAAGTGTATATATATCTACAGTTACTAATCTCTTCGGACGAGGCGCTTCGTATAATTATGATAGAACTTCACTTCAGGTAAGTTCGTTTAATCATTAATAATTCATTATCACTACTTAAAAACCAGTTACTTATTTCTTAAACTCACTCTCTTATGGATTTTACGTGCCCCCATTCTCGTGATAACTTTCCTCACATTTATTTGCTAAAAGCATGCATTATTCCGTGCATTTATTAGTATGAGTTTTTAAGAATAAACAACCATAAGTACCATGACAGTGGTTTACAGTGATAAAAAAAAGGTTACAAAATAAAACTTAGTCGAGTTTATAATAGTAGACCTCATAATTTCTGTGCATCGTCTGGCTTACTACCGACAGAAATCCGCTATTTTCGATTTGTCTTTGTCACTCCAACGAAGGCGTTATTAGAGTGACAGAGAGAAACCCTCGAAATTTTGCGAAGGCACGCCGATGTGCCTCAGTCTCACGTGCATTCCCCTAACGATCATCATCATCATCATTTCAGCCAAAATACGTCCACTGCTGGACATAGGCCTCCCCCAATGATCGCCAATATGACCGGTACTGCGCTGCTTGCTTCCAGCGGATTGACTTGACCAGGTCATCGGACCATCTTGTGGGAGGTCTGCCCACATTGCATCTTCCGGTACGTGGTCGCCAGTCCAGCAGTTTCTGGCCCCATCGGTATTGACCGATGGGGCCAGAAACTGCTGGACTGCCGATTGCGGCTTGGTATTTCCGATCAACTATGCTATTTTCTTATTCACACATTCGACGGTGCGTTCGTCAACGAGCTCGACGTCGAGACAGCCTTGTCTAAAATCGTAGCTGTTTTATTTGACATTATGAATCGAGGCAGTGAGCGAGATTGTGGGCGAGTTCGTCGCTGTTTTTCGTTAGAGAATACGAAGTTCATACATTAAACGTCAAACTCTCGTCGCAGTGTAGTTCCAGCTCACGCCGCATTCGTCGCCGAGCACTTAGTGTCGTTTAAAGTACATTTTAGTGAATACCATTTTTAGGCTCGACGCTGCCGCAGCGCTGACACAGCGCTGACAGCAAGGCGGTTTCCTTCGTGAATAACACTGCAGACTCGATAAATTATTTAAATTCAACTAGTTCATATCGCGAACCGCGTAACCCGTTGCACGGAAGGCAATCAAACCATCCTCGCCGGAAAGGAAAACGTTTCGATAGCCTTTCATTGAACTGATTACTCGCAATTTGCAATATTATACACCTGTGATTTATTGTTACAATGTAATGCGATGCAACCAATAAATACACTCAAAGGAAAACATTTCGAATCAGAATAAAAAATGTACCTATACAACATTTTCAAGCGATCTTTTAACGAATAATTTACAAGAGTTATTAAATCGGACGTACGCAAAAGGGAACCAATCCACACAAAGTCTTACGTCCAATCTACACTAAACGTTTGGAATATTAAGATTATTATTAAATATCGTTTTTGGATGCCAATCAAAAAATGCAGTAGGTATTACCGTTAGTTTGGTTTGTAGAGACTAAATTTATATCGCTTATACTATAACCAAAACTATGTGTTTATTTAGAGGGTTTTTTTGTCCTATTACTTATTTTTACGGAGTTCTAACGATAATCACATATTTTTTGGATTGGGTGAAAATATAAGAAGCAAAACAAAATTCAGTCAACTTTTATATATTATATATGTTATGTAGTAATACATAAATATGTACTTATTAATTCCCCGGAGGTACACTTTCAGCAACACCATAGCCAATTTTTTACACTTTTACTTCATGATTCCTTATTACTGCCTTAATTCAACAAAATGGTTTTTTGCATGTGTCATAATTGAGCTACTAACATGCTGATACCATATGGCTAACGTAGGTCTCGATCTACGTAAAGTATTACAACTGAGAAGCCATTTAAATCCACTTTCTTAGGACTAAAGCCCATTTCGCATGTTGTGTAACTTAACCTTTGCTTGTCAATTTTTTTTACGTGTTTATTTATAAGTTTATTTTAATTTATACTGTAAACGAGACCCTGGAGAACTTTAACATGGTCGAGGTCTTATAAACTTTACGCCTACTTAGAGTAAATTGATATCTAATGATTGGAAAATTATGTACCTACTGTAATGGAATTTACGTAAAATAAATAAATTATTAGAGATTCATCATCATCATCATCACATCAGCCGAAAGACGTCCACTGCTGAACATAGGCCTCCCCCAATATTATTACTATATACCCCCCATGATGATTAGAGATTACTCACGTTTTATTCTTTGTCATGTTTTCAAGCCTAAAGCGACGTGGCCGATCGCCGAATCATAGTCCCTATACTTTCCTATGCAACGAAGTCGACGAACGAGGAACGACTAAGTGTAATTGCCGCTTGAGGGACGTGACGAGCCTGAACATACCCCTCTTTCTTGCCATGTGACCAGAGGCCCGTTTCTCAAAAGCTTGTAACTTGTAACACAAGTGGTAGTCTCTTTTTGACACGATTATAAATTAGAAAGGATTTCCGCTTGTATTACAAGTTACAAGCTTTTGAGAAATAGGCTCCAGGCCTACAACCGCGAACTCCGGAATTCGTAAATGTCGAGGATTTGTCTCAGTCATTCTAACGAAGGCGTCGTTAGAGCGACGGAGACAAATCCTCGAAAATTGCGGATTTCGTTCGCGGTAGGGCCGCAGTGACCTATGAATTATGATTTAATATACAGGAAAATTCTATTACCGCGTTGGCCCAACCGATAAGTGCCGAATTGCTGATCGACATTTTTTCGACTCTTATGCCGTGGACATGAAGCTTTGCTTGCATCTTAAGGTGCATTCAGACCAAACGAGCATTCGCTATTCTATCCCCCGCTCTACGAAATCAACGAATCACGTTTTGTGTAACGATCAAATTTGGTAGTGTGGGGGGATAGAAGAATCATAGCGAATGCTCGTTTGGTCTAAATGCACTTTTACACCGATTCCGCATCGATTGATTTGAGGAGACCCTTACGAAGTAGTCGGAATTCACTAAATTCCTTGCCCATTCGCACATTCGGCGACCAATCACCAGTTGTGCAATATGACCTTTGCACACGCTAAAAGATTTGAAGTTTTGGGCAACTCAATTACCGTGTTTAGGGCTAATTTAGTCGTACGAGTACGCAATATATACAATTTTTATACCTTAAAATTACCGGACTTAATAGATATATGACGACTCACTCGTATGCATGTATAAATCTGTACGGCGCGGTACCAATGTATAAGCAATTCAGAATATATCATCTTTAAAGAGTTCCCTCTATGTATCTATATTAAGAGAACTATAAAGAAGTTATCCCAAGCTCTATCACTCTCTTATCACGTTGCCCGTTTCAATTCAAGAAATCATTAAGAAATTGGGGATACGAAATAAAAGATCGCGACAAAATAAGAATCTCCTCATTCAGAGATTTACACCGATTAAAGAGAAAGTAAATTATCAGAGTCGCGACCCAAACCTTTAACACAAAGAAAGAAAATCTGGAACAACGATGGCCATTGGTCACCTGGTCAGTGAACCGAGAGGTTGCTCTTCATGATGTTAATGGCGGACACTTTCACTTTCCTTTGAGGATGACAAACATAGAAAACTGGTTTTACTGACTCTGCTGCAAGAGTTTCAGTTGATTTGTTTTTAAAAATTGACAAAACTTGACCCTGAACATATTTTTTTTCGCAGGGAAGAAATGAATTTACACCCCCCGAATGGTGGGTACCAATACGTGGGACTCACTCTAGGTGGAGGAGAATACCTATTAGCCAATCGAATCCAAGGCATTTGAAGTGCTTATTTACTTCCGTCGTCATATGATGACGCTGGGGCTCAAAGGGTTAAGAGATCTATACAGCTAACTACGAATAACGATACAATGTATTTTTAAAGCGTTCAAAATGTCACGACTGGAGCGTTCTTGAACCTTCAGTCCTATATAAGCGCGATGCGCCCATAACGTATCAACATGACGACCTATACAGTAAAATAAGGTAGTAAAGAAATTCCTCGGTACGCGGGAAGGCTTCATCAGGAAATAAGCATATAACGTAGCAGAAACAGCAAAGGCTTGACTACAGTTTAAATTTAGACTCATCATGAGCAAACCTCGCAACCAGGACGTGCCCATTAATTACCTTACAATACTACTTAACCTCTCGACCAAGCAAACAGACAAACATACGGAATTCCATATACATAATAGTGTTCAAACAGTACGTGCTATAACGAGTTTATCGTATTGCGTATTGCGTAACTATCCGCTGCAAGGTTATGTTATGACATGTGGTTACAGTTATAGGTTATGTGAAATGAGTGTACCCGTATAAGTCCACCGATGCTATGACCGAAGAAGACTCGCAACTAGTATGTCCTGCCCGTGATATATCTACTAGTTTGGTGCCGCTGCCGACACATGGTCGCTCGTATGTGGCTGTGTACAAGATGCAGGTTGTATATGTATAGAGGGCAATGGAGCGCTCAGTGCTTGACAATCTCGGCATTAAACTATAAGACCGAGATCTGACGTCCGAGGTGCCAGATATCGGAGACGTTTCCAAACCTAAGTGGAATTGAGCAGGACACATCGTAAAGCTAATAAGCAGAGTTATGGCAGATCAGGCAGATGGACCAAAAATCTCACAGAATGGTCACTTCCAAGATGGTAACAAAAAGTATAATATAAAAGTAAAGAAAGATATACAATTTATGTAGTGAGCAATATTTTCCTTTCGTATTGTAACGGAAATGTCAAAATTTCATTTAACCATGACTTAATTACCTTCAGTGCAATGGATACCGGTGGCTTATTGTGGTCAGGTGTTAATCGTTTAATCGTGCTTGTGAGAACGTGACGACAACGATGACAAACGATTAAACTACATCTGTATGTGTCACTACGTAGGATGCCCTGAAAATTTCGGGAATTTAATACTTAGGAACGTATATTTGACATGTGTTATACCTCTTTCTTACAAGCATAGTCTCATTATTCGAAAACACTGGCCACTTAGAAAAAAAAAACAATGTCCGATTTTCAATTGTTTTTTAAAGTCGTTGAGTCGCTGGTGAAAATGGAGCTGTCCCGCGAAAGTTTTAGAGCAATGATTTATTATGACTTTAAAAGTGGATTAACACAACAACAATGTGGAGACCGATTAACTATTGCTTTAAGTAGTGAAGCACCTTCAAAGACGACCATATACAGGTGGTATTCGGAATTCCAACGTGGCCGTGTATCTCTTGCGGATGACGTACGTGAGGGTCGACCGAAAACGGCCGTTACCGATCAAAACATCGATGTTGTTCGCCAACTGATAAAGGAAGATAGGCATGTTACATATCGGGAGATTCAGGAGACTTTAGGCATTGGAATGAGTCAGGTACAAGTTATTTTACAACAAGAGTTGGGCGTGCGGAAGTTATTTTCCCGGTGGATTCCTCACTTGTTATCTGACGACCAGAAAACGGTACGTGTCAATTGGTGCCGCAAAACTTTATTGTGTCAGGTGACGCTGACGAATCATGGATTTACGCATATGAGCCTGAATCGAAAAACCAATCTCGAGTTTGGGTTTACGAAGACGAACCGAAGCCGACAAAAGTTGTTCGTTCTCGCAGCACGATCAAAAAAATGGTAGCCACGTTTGTCTCCAAATCGGGTCACGTGGCGACTATCGCTCTTGAAGATCGAAGAACTGTCAATGCCGATTGGTATATAGGCGTTTGTTTACCGATTGTTTTTGCTGAACTGCGAAAAACTAACCCTAACCGCCGTATTATACTACACCATGATAATGTCAGCCCTCACACCGCTCAGAAAACAGACGACTATCTGAAGGGCGAAAACGTCGAATTACTGGACCATCCTCCGTACAGCCCCGACCTAAGTCCCAACGATTTTTTTACTTTCCCGAAAATAAAGAATCGGTTGCGTGGTCAGCGTTTTCAGACCGCGGAAGAAGCAGTCGACGCTTATAAAATGGCCATTTTGTCAACCCCCACTTCAGACTTCAATAACTGTTTTAAAAACTGGTTTCAGAGAATGAAAAAGTGTATTAAACACAAAGGAGAATACTTTGAAAAACAATAAAAGTACTTTTATTTCATTAAAATGCGTATTTTTTCCGATTCCCGAAACTTTCAGGGCAACCTACGTAGTATCGCTTATGGAGCTATATGCAGAGTGGGGAAAAAGTAATTTATGTAAACTAGATTACAAAGTACACATACAAATGTAATTTACAGAAGTAATCAGATTACTTTTTGCCCAACTCTGGCGATATGTAGATCATGAAAATCATGATGACCCTTATTATAATTTTTTTTTTATTTGAAATAGCCTTACTCATGGCCACAGACTAGCCCAGGGCAGAGACGTGGCCTACGGTGGAGTGAGTTACCCCTTATGATTCAGAATTGAATATCGAGCATCTTCCAAAGCTAAAGGCCGCGAATTCCCCTCAGAGGCAGAGACGGTAGATGTTCTAAGTGATTCCTTTATTTTTAATTTATTCGTACTTTATGAAGTGCTGTAACATCAATCCGTGATAAACTTGACAAAGTAGAAAAAGTCGGCTAGTCGTAAACGGGTAACAATCCGACCTAACCTGTATGTCTACAAGTCATTTAGTTAATGCTATGGATTTGTTGCGAAATCCACTAATCACTCGTATGCGGAAGAACCATCAACTCTTATTTATTTAACGTATATTGCATAAGAAACTCAAAAGTAACATAGAAAAGATGAACTTAATACGTTCGCCTCCGGTACTGTTTCACTAAGCGCTTATACTATGCCGATCAAAATTATCTGATAGAAATCCTATGCCAGTGACACGCATGTGTGACCGAAAAGATTGTACTCCTATGCCGTCGACACAGACTTTTGTCAAAACCGTTCGTATTTCTATCCCACTGGCATAGGAGTGAGAACTTGATTAATGCTAGTGGCATAAGAATAAGATTACTTTGATCACGTATGTATGGCATAGGAGTACAGTTTTTTTCGGTCACATATGCGTGTCACCGGCGTCGAACGTGTTAATGCTAAATAGCATTCTCTACCAGCCGACCTTACAGTTTCTGAAGTGAATTAGTTTTAGATATAATTAAACATTACTCGCCGCGCTCGCGTGTTGCGAAGCATGAACGCGGGCTCAGTGCTTGATAATGGAGACCTAGGCTCTCCGAAACATGTCGCACGTAGTGACTAAATACACGTGAGTTCTGATTATAGGTATTTATAGTTATTACATCTCACGAAACTTTAAATTAAATTAATATGAAAACATTAAATTTTTGTGGACCAAATTATGTCACTCCACTCACTGCAATTAATAAGTTTTCATAATATTTTCTTCGGTTACCGCGAGGATTACTCATGAAATAAAACTATGAAAACGGATAAACTCGCGTGATGACATCCGCAGACCACGAACCCTGTAAAGTGTTCGAAACGTCGGAATGAAGTTAAAATTAGTTAATATACGCGAGTTTATCCGTTTTCATAGTTTTATTTCATAATAAGTTTTCCTTTTGACAAAATATTTAAATTTAACTGTCAGTTTTTTAACGGACTGAACACTTTTTTTGGCTGCAATTTATCAATCAATCATGTTTTTTATTGGATGGATCATATAAGACATTGTCGAGACAATAATTATAAAATATAATATTGCCCGGAGGACCGATGACCGGTGGGGTCGGCGTGTTCTCGAGTGGCGACCACGCACTGGACGGCGCAGCGTGGGATGGCCCCCCACAAGATGGAGCGACGACCTTGTAAAGGTTGCGGGTGTCCAATGGATGCGGACAGCTCACGACCGATCTTTGTGGAACTCTCTGGGGGAGGCCTATGTCCAGCAGTGGACGTCAATTGGCTGATGATGATGATGATGAATCGATTATTATCTAACGATGCACAATTGACTAAATTAAGTATCAATCGAGTTAATTCCATACGAAAAACCCTATTTAACAACTGTAAAAACTTATTTAAAGAATAATAATTAACTATTCTTCAAACGGTCTTATGTTAAGGCCAGACCACACCACACCGGACGCGTGTGCATGACGTGCTCGTTGTGGCGTAATATGTAAATGTCATATTAAGGTGCGTTTAAACCAAAAGAACTTCGCTGTTCTAGCGCCCGTTCTACGAAATCAACCAATCACGTTTTGTTTACCGGTCGAATTTCGTAGAGTGAGAGGTTAGAACAGCGAGTGCTCTTTTAGTTTAACCGCACCTTTAGAAGGCACACCGCTTGCGAGCCGTGTCCAGCAAACAGGTGTGTCATCTACTATGGCATTTACATACGCTACGCGCACGCCACACACACGCGCACGCGTTCTCGTATCTGTGTGGCTCAGCCTTTACGGGTATTCTTTGTGATGCGCCTGCGACACCGTTGGACACGGAAGATCATCCGTATTCTACGCACACGCATAATAATAGTTAATACTAGTTTTATTCATGAAATGACTTTTGAGATTTAAACTTCAATCTTAATTCATCTAACGTCAGTAAAAATACGACCTAACGTCTATGAAGTCAAGGGTGAATAGGCACCTTCTGGGCAAACTAGTGAGTCTGTCCAAAAGGTGCCTATTCACTACACACTATTTACTAGCCAAGGGCAGAGACGTGGCCTACGATGGAGTGCCATCGTAGGCCACGTCTCTGCCATGAGTAATCCCATGAAGGCCATGAGGGCCATGAGTAAGCCCATTTCAAATAATTAAAAAAAAGTATGAACTAAGATTAAAATACGAAAAAATATAATTGCCAAGTAAAAAAAACAAAACCGATATCTACAAGATCCCATCATCAGACCCCAACATGATGCCAACGGGACCATCTCAAGGTTATCCCCTTATCGATAAAAAAAAATATCGGTTTACGATTCTCGAAGATATCGAGTTCAGGTGCATATAGAACAAACGCAAATCAAAGGAAACAAAAACAAATCCACCTTAACATACATACAAAAAAACACTCGAATTGATTGCTCCTTTTTTGAGTCGGTTAAAAAGAAGCAACTTCACACACAAGTGTGTGTGCAAATCTCATTACGCGCTTGACATTGAAATAAAGATCTAAAAAAAATACTTACTTGACCTCCGTTTCCGAGTTATTTTATAATCTAATCCTTTTTGCCATTCACTAAGACGAATATTATTATTACATTACAAAATTACATGTGTTCACGAAACTACTACATGTATCTTACTACTGGCATTGAAATACATGACGTAAGCGATAGTGTTATCGCCAGAACTAAAGTCAATCTTGGAATTGATTCCAGAATGTAATTTCGAGATTCGCAATTCATGGCCAAAGGTTAAAGCACTATTAATCATCGTGATATTGGTGCTTCAATACACATACAACATCAGCCTGTCCAGTGTCCACAGCTGGATATAGGCCTCTCCTAATATTATTAGTATAAACGCATTATAAACCCTTAAATTGGAAATGTACATATTTTTCGACCCCCATTTTGTAATTTTTTAAAGCCAGAATTTACTGCTCTACACAATCAATGGCGAGGAGGCTAGAACGCACGATTTTTTTTAATTGCCTAAGGCGGCCGCAGTACACATTGGTCTAATGTGGGTCAAACTAAGAGACACAAGTAGGAGATGAATTTTCAATACATTTGCTGGCTTTACATCATCATTCATCAGTCTCTTTCTGTCTACTGCTGGATTAAGAACTATGTGCATGGACGCATTAGGAGGTAAATGCTTGCCTTAAATTGGCCAATTTAAAAAAATCTTGCGTTCTAGTCTCCTCGCAATTGTGTAGAGCAGACAATTCTGTCTTAAAAAATATACGGGTATAAGAGTGGGTCGAAGACTATGTTCATTGTGACGAACATTGCCAAATTAAGGGATAATTGCCACGATTGGCAAGCGGGTTGGCGATCTCAGTAGTGTGTCCACTATGAAGACCCCATCATCTATTTTAAATAGATGAAACGTCAATGACACGTTAATGCCTTAGTCGAATCGCTTCAATAATTACCTCGATTTTAATTATTATTACTTTTTGCGATATACATTTCTGAATAGGTTATTGGCCTATCGTATTGAATAGTTATAGTAACACTTTATCAGCACACAGGCAAATGCGTTTTAAAGAAGTGAATGTAGAAATCGCTAAGTGAGATAAGCTGATAAGGCCATAAATCCTTCCTGCAGTACTTGCAGTAGGCCTATCGCGATTTTAGAAAATCGTAGAGTTCTGTTATCTGTTTCGTCCCCTCCAACGAAGGCGTCATAAAGTATAATAGAGACAGGTGCCCAAGTTCACAAATTTCGATGTAGGTAAGAGGTACGTCCTCGGGTCTTCAGGTCATATTTTGGATGACACTGGGTGAGCAGTCTCACCTTTGTGATTTTGACATATTAGAGTACCGCGAACTTCGAAGTTCGCTAATTTCGAGCGTCCGTCTCAGACACCGTAATGGTGCCCCTTTCTTGTTATGACAGAGATAAATGCTTGAAATTTAGGAATTTCGATGTTCGTAGTAGTAGGCCAGGCCTGGCACGTCCATACTAACCCCTCATTCAGTGTGGCCTTGGTTAATTAGCAAAAAAATTTCTCACGGTCAACTCAAAAATATGTACACAATCCTCGTGAGTAATCCTTTCTGAAATGTTGACATATTATTAGACGCGACTTTACGTCAACGTTTTCGTGCCGTAAAATGGGGCGTGTCGCAACCCGCGAATCTCCGGATCTGTCGTCGCGTTGGACATGGACAATGGCCTCCGCGAAGATTGCGTGCGCGCAATGATTTGCCAACGTACCGGGTGACGTATTGACGTACCTGTGGCATACCTCAAGCAGATATCTTGCTGTTTGCCGCGTGGTGACAACAGTAAGAACTCTTTAGGGCACAACTCAAAATTGTTTTAGGTGTGTCATAGTGCCTATATCTATCTATCTATTCAGCCCACGTCCACTCACTGCTGGGTGGGTATAGGCCTCTTCTTTATTACGGCACTTTCCTCGGTCCTGTGCTAGTCACATCCACTGCTTTGTCGCCGTTCGGCAGATGTCGTTGGAACATTTTTTCGGTGGTCTATATACCAACAAAGTTTACCAACGCCAGAGGTGGGCATCATTACTACACAGTATAAAATAAAGTCACTTTTTTGTCCCTATGTCCCTTTGTACGCTTAGGTAAATCTTTAAAACTACGCAACGGATTTTGATGAGATTTTTTTAATAGGTAGAGTAATTCAAGAGGAAGGTTTTTATGTAGGTATAGTACCCGTGCGAAGCCGGGAGGGGTCGCTAGTTAAGAACACATTTGTCACCACCACAAATCCCTTATGGGAGTCGTAAGAGTCGACTAAGGGATGTAAGTGTCCCTGAATATTCGTTTAGAACATGATGACGGGCGGCAGCATCATAGTGGACACAATACTACGATGGCTGACCCGCTTGCCCCGCGTAGCGCTTATGGGCGTTTACCTCATAATGCGTCCATGCTCACAGTTAATAGGAGAGGTGTAGGTACGTCGAGCAGTGGCCTGAAATAGGCTAATGATGATAGTGATGATGTAAATCCAGCTAATGCATTGACAATTCATCAATTAAAGAATAAGAATGCAATCTTTGTAGGAACTGTAATAATTTTTCTTAGTGTAATGCTTTATATGGAAAACAGCCTTTATTCACAGAGCACTGATGAAATTTAGATTCTAAATCACCCCGCTTCAGGTAAATTTCCGTTTCGAGGTCAATGTGGTCCAACCAAGGTTTTACATTGAATCTTATTAGTAGCTACTTAAGTGTCAATTTAAAAAGTAAAACATACGATGTTCATTGCGGTAATAGATATTTATGAAGAGAGCTAATTATGAAGAAATCTAAATTCCTTGATAAGTACATTTCAGTTTGGGTTGTAGTCAAGAAACTGTTTCTTTTTTAAGTTTGCACTTAAAAGCATGATTGTGTTTTAATGAACTTGTGGATTATAAATATTGGATGAAACCACAGAAAAAACGACACCAACGTCCGAGGTGGGAATCGAACCCACGTGCTCAGCTTTCGCACTGATGAACTTGTGGGTCTCAAAGCAAAAGGTGTTTTACCAGCAGAAGACCTCTAACCCTGCAACTCCGAAATCGCGAAAAAAACTCCACCCATACAAAATGCCAAGATCAGAATTATACCAACGCCCCGCCGTATTTTTTTGGTCCATGGACCAACCGTTGGCCCCAAATCCATAGTACAAGTTGCTCTGTATTCAGCATAACTTGTACCTATGGGACAGCTCGAACATCCCACATAAAAAATAAGCATTCGGTTTTTGATAGAAGACTATAGCTAATTAAAGTGTTTGAAGCTCTCAGATGATCCTCGTAATGTCTCGCAGCATTCTTAGTACGGTCGAGGAATTTAATTTCCTACCCATTTCGTACCTTGTCATAGTAGCTATAATATGACAGTCCTAGCAGCTTTCATATTGATTGTCACTGTGACAAGGTACGAAATGGGTAGGAAATTAAATTCCTCGACTGTTGTCGAGGGTAATTAGATGTTATAATATTTACGATCTAACGTGAGTAACTTGTACGTGAGTAAATCGTAAAAGGTAAACGGCGCATACCTACAGCGAAACCTAGACTAAAAACTCCATTTATATTCACTGCATTTAGTTTTTCCGAACACTAAAAGCCAGCTCCTAATTTGGCGTAGGTAAGTGATGTCACACGTTATATAACTGACTCCAAACAGGTCCCTTGATTACGTGCACATTGTATGCGCGCGGGCAAGTGCGATTCCCACTACTCGGACCGCGCCGAAGCGCGATTTCAATGCCTTATCCTAGTTCCTAATGTATGTAATGTGTGTAATAATTGTATATAATAGGTATCATCATCATTATCAGCCCGTTTCAGTCCACTGCTGGATATAGGCCTCCCCCAAGGTACGCCACAGAGCTCGGTCTGCTGCTTTATGCATCCAGTTTCTGCCAGCCCCCTAAAGGTGCGTTCAAACTAAAAGAACATTCGCTGTTCTAACCTCCCGCTCTACGAAATTCGATCGGTACATAAAACGTGATTGCTTGATTTCGTAGAACGGGCGCTTATGCAAATCATCCCGCCATCTAGCCGGAGGGCTTCCTACGCTACGTTTACCAGGACGCGGTCTCCACTCCAGATAGGTATACGAGCGTTTAAAAAATATGCGACTTTTATGAAACATTTCATTTTGGGTAAATTTAACGTTAAGAATTTAGAATAACGCGCTCTTTCTATTATTTACGAAAAAAAAATGTTCATCAATTTCATAAATTTTCGAACTTCCAGTTGTGTTAAGGTGCCTTGAAAAGAATTGTGAACTTCGCCACGTGTGTGTAATAGATTTGTAATAAAATTAATTGCATAATATTATACGTACCTATACATCATGACATGACATTTACTTTGTTTTATTTCCAGGCTTTGACTTTGACTTCGAAGATCAGTTCGAAAGAACTGACATACAAAATGCACAACTATGCGCCGATTCGGTACGGTCAGTGTGTATCCTACATTAGGTCCGTTTGAAGTTTGAAGACATGACGGGATTGTACGCGTGGTAATTACAGGTAATATATGTGTGTTCCACTTTTGGAACGTGCGGATGAATTTAGGGCAGCACTAATGCTTGCTTGAAATGTTTGCGTTCAGCCTTCGGACCCTTTAAGAATTTGATGTTTGTATCAAACGTCTTTTGTAAAACATTTTTTTCATATACTGTCCTAGGCCAGCCAAGTACCGAAAGTAGCCTTATTTTGACTACCCAATGGGCTTTGTATCTTCATACCTACTCCTACCTAAGCAGCCTGCAAAGTTTGGTTTCCCGGCGTTTGCAGTAAGTAATGTAATATTTTCTTAAAACTTCCGAGAGTCGCAAAGTTCGCCAAATATTAATAATCCTGATTCAAACACTAGAGATAAGCGCACGGTAGCTTTGAAGGTAATCCTTTGTGTGGTTTTCGCATGTAAAGTGTTTGCTCTGATGATAAAACGCGTCGACTTAAGGTTGCATTGCATCTTTAATTTGTTGAACATACATATTCGCAACTGGATATTATTATCGAATAGTTATCAGAATAACATCGTTCGTTATGAATGGTTTACCAAGGAAACTACAATGAATATGTCGTCAAGTTTCCAAGGTTTTTATAACTTTGCACCCCTTTGTAAGAAAAACTTTATAATTTTATTATACATATAACCTATTCTGTAAAATTTGTATTCAGGATGATTCCGACATTGTTTATGATCAGTGAAAATTCCAAAAAATCGGGGTTCTTTTTGGGAGTTTTCCCGTGTACATTGCGCTGAAATTTTGACATATATTCATGTAAAATATGCAAAAATGACCATATAACAAAAAATGGCCTTTATTGTTAAATATTACCGATAAAATTTGATTCACCAGTTTGATTGTTCTCTTAAATAATAATGGGTTTAAATAAAAATATTATGGTTAGGAAGCCAGTCTATTTATTTTGCAAAGAGCATGCCATGCGTCAACAAACCGCACCACGTTACTTCACAAATCACAATGGCGCCCGTTTTGTATTCTCGCCGCAGACACGTGTTATGCAAAAAGGTATTTAAAGTATTCAAATAAGTATGACTCGTTTGTTGACCGGAGTAAAAAACTGCGGTTAATGCAGGAATTATTGAGAAATTTGTCATATTTCGCTTTTAGACAGCGAGGTGCATCGTTGTGTGACATTAGAGGCCTAACCAAGATGTAATTCTGTATACGATAAGCGATAGCTAATAAATGTATGAGAATGACAGATTCGTACGAAACATGTTCTGGTGTTGCGGACACAAAGGCGACGTTAATTGCTTTCCATCAGGCGATTCGTCTGTTCGTTTGCCACCTATAGCCTAAAAAAAATCCATATATTATTATGGTCACGTGACTTATCGCTTATCGTATACGATTGCAGAGATGGAATTTTGGCTAGGCCTGCTGTTTTGGGTATAATGGTGCTCCTACATTGGCGTTACATAATGTTTATACACGTTGCTCGTGAGCATTCCGAAAGATATTATTGCTGAATTCCTGAGCATATTTAGAGTATTTAATGTAATATAAAATTTCCTGGATTCGGCTTGGTTCCAGAGATAATTAACCTTTTTTCGAACGTAACTCGTCATAAAACTTCCGTTTGATTACAATGCTACCACAATGTGTTCTAATATTAGGTACCACATCTTATGCCTGACAATCAAAAAATAAGAATAGACTTGACGAAAAAACCTCTCCCTAAACAAACGTAGGGTCCGTCCGGATAGCTACCACTGTCTTACCCGTTGACCTGCAGCTAAATAGCAGTGTTTCACTGCTGTGTTTCGGTTTGGCGGTAAGATAGCCGGTGTAATTACTGGCATAGATAGAGGCAATGCACTAAGTCCTCAGGGTAGGCAGCGCATAGGCGATTTTCTGATCGCTATGTCCATGGGCCTCAGTTCCTGCTTTCCATCAGGTGGGCTGAGAGCTCAATTGTCTATCTTTGTCACATAAAAAAATATGAGTTTATATTTATTTATTTGCTATGCGTGGTCCAACACGCACTTGGCCGGTTTGATAAAGATATCTTACGTGTGCGGATAGGTAAATATCGAAAAACACAGTTACACTGTTAGCACACTAGAAGCAAATAAATTAAGATTGCTGGAAATAACTAATTAGAATCATCATTAATTACCCTTTTCGCTCTTGTTCGTTGGTATATCTTATCTTGTTTCCTCCATTTGTAATTAAACCTCGTTAATATACCACTACATAAAATTATGCGAACACCTTTAAATACTTCATATGCCAAAAGTAGACCACATATTATTATTATTGTTACGCCGATGGCATGATAAAAACTACAAATATGATTTTAGACACGTTAGAAGCGTTTTCAGCAGGCTGAAATGCGTTTTCAGGCCGTTTCAGAAGGTCCTCTTTCACATACTACAAAATCAAATATTCTCCCCAGATACCGTCGTTTTCAGGCGCCTGAAACATGTTTTCAGGCCGTTTCAGGATACCCTCTATCGGATGGCGCAATAACCTGAAAACCCGTTTTCAGGCGTTTTCAGGACCCCTTTTGAGCCTCTCAAGTACAAATCGGTATATAGCTAAATTTCCCATAGGAGTGAAAGAGAAAGCACTATTAGATAGAGACAGCACGAAAGAATGTTCTGGAAAGATGTGAACGAGACAGCTATAGAGAGAACATTCTGGACGGGTGTGAAAGAGAAACCTGTAGAAAGAGACAGCGATACTCTAGAATGTTCGCGCACCTAACTCGGGAACTTTCTAGAGTCGAATCTTCTCGTACTTTGTAGATTTGAGTGGCTGGTATAAATACACAGCATGACCCGGCCGGGGGGTAGTTTCAATTGAGACAGCGAAGAGATAACATCAAGAGCGAAAACTGCGATTCTAACGGCGAGTTTGAGAGTGTAAAAGTGAAACAGTGTGACGTGTTAAGTGTGTGATCAGTGTTTTAGTTTGGTGTTTGTTCTTTCAATTAGTAATTAAAGTCTCAGTTTTAATTAGTGGCTTATTTATACATTTTCTATAGAAAACCCACCCCACGAACGTAACATTTGGTGTCAGAAGCGGGATAGAAAATGGGTATAACGCCACGTGACAAAGAGACCGAGCCAAAAGGAGTTGTGACCCGGAGCCAAACTGCACGTGAGGAACCTGCAGCGCGGGAGGATATTGCAGTACCTGAAGAACCTCTAGCATGTGAGGATACTGCATCTAAGCCCGGAACGTCTGGTTTGCAGGCTAAGAGTACTCAAGACGCAGACCTCAGAACTATTCTGATTCTCCTGAAGGAGCAGTCGCGGAAACAAGAAGAACAGGCGCGGAAACAAGAAGAACAGGCGCGAAAACAAGAGGATCAGTCGAAATTGATTCTTCAAGAGTTGCACAAGGCTGCTACTGAATGGAAGCAAGAAATGTACGAAGTCCATGGGAAGCTCAGTGACATGGAGAACAAGATTCATGTTGTAGAGGAAGCGGTCGAGCGTCGCCTCCAGAAGCTTGAATTAAAAGTAGCTAGTGGCATCAGTACCACCGGCATATCACCTGAGATATCTGTGCCGGGAGGTGGAAAATTTAAGGCACCTCCTTTTGATGGAACATCTTCGTGGGCGGCGTACAAGCTACAGTTTGAGTCCGTGTCCAAAGCAAACGGCTGGAGTAAGGAGCAAGCGATGACGGCTCTGACGCTGGCACTTCGTGACGAGGCTCTTACAATTCTAGAAGCCCTTGGAAAAGAGCAAACTTATGACCGGCTTCTAGAAGCATTAAAAGCCCGTTACGGAGACAGTCATCTAGAACATGTCTATCGAGCTCAGCTGAAAGACAGAACGCAGGGACGTAATGAGACATTGCAACAATGGGCCCTGGAAATTGAAAAGCTGGTCAGAAAGGCATACCAACGTTCAGCTGACTCTTTAGTAAAACCCATGCTGGTCCAGGCATTTGTTGATGGGATCCGGGATTTGGAAGTAAGGGCGGCAGTACGACTAGGGCACCACGAAAGCCTTAAGGATGCCGTAGCTCATGCCCTAGAAGTTGAAGCTGTACGCCAAGATCCATCAAGATCGTATAAGTTACGTGAGGTATCTGCTAGGGAGCCGATTGCACCTCGTCGGGAGTTTGGGCCACGATGTTACCATTGTGGAGAACTTGGCCATATACAAACTAGTTGCCCGAAAAGAAGCAGCAGGAGAGAACGAGATGAATCCCCTGTGACCAGGAATAAGGGCTCTGTACGACCAGAGCCGCAGCAGGGAAACGAGTAAGAGCCAGGACTAAGGGACGAGTGCTGGCTGAAGGTCGAAATGTCCCAGTAGTTATCTCACAAGCCAACGACGGGAATAGTCTGGTCGTCAAGGGAGAAATTGGTGGAATACCATGTAACCTTACTATCGACACCGGAGCTTCTCGGACGGTGATTAATCATTGGCTTCTGAAACACCTGACTCGAGGTCATGTAGTCCAGCCGACGCATCTACAGCTGCTTACAGCCACTGGCCAGTATATTACCATCAAGGGAGAGACAGGAGTGGATTTAAGAATTGGCAAGCACATTTATCGGCACAAAGTGATTGTTGCCGACATAATTGATGACTGTATTATTGGACTAGATTTTATGAGGTGCCATGGTTATAAAATTGACATGGAAGTTGGAGTCCTGAAAACTAGATTTGATGAGGTTCCTATGGAAGGAAGAATTAGTGGGAATGTTTACTGCTCTAGAAGAACTGTGCTCCTACCAAAGGCACAGGTTCGAGTCCCAGTGCGTTTACCAGGAACAGCAAGTCAGAGAGGGCGTCGATGTGTAGTTGTGGAAAAAGTATCCAACGGTAAACCATGGATGGCAGCTCGTACAGTGGTTACGAAGATCAATGACGTTACGTATCGGATACGGAGGAATTTACGAAGCCCATGCAAGATTGTTCACGTTGACCGGCTCGCCAAATACCACGGAAATAATGATGCTCGGGACGAGCATGTCTTAGGAGGGGGTAGTGTTACGCCGATGGCATGATAAAAACTACAAATATGATTTTAGACACGTTAGAAGCGTTTTCAGCAGGCTGAAATGCGTTTTCAGGCCGTTTCAGAAGGTCCTCTTTCACATACTACAAAATCAAATATTCTCCCCAGATACCGTCGTTTTCAGGCGCCTGAAACATGTTTTCAGGCCGTTTCAGGATACCCTCTATCGGATGGCGCAATAACCTGAAAACCCGTTTTCAGGCGTTTTCAGGACCCCTTTTGAGCCTCTCAAGTACAAATCGGTATATAGCTAAATTTCCCATAGGAGTGAAAGAGAAAGCACTATTAGATAGAGACAGCACGAAAGAATGTTCTGGAAAGATGTGAACGAGACAGCTATAGAGAGAACATTCTGGACGGGTGTGAAAGAGAAACCTGTAGAAAGAGACAGCGATACTCTAGAATGTTCGCGCACCTAACTCGGGAACTTTCTAGAGTCGAATCTTCTCGTACTTTGTAGATTTGAGTGGCTGGTATAAATACACAGCATGACCCGGCCGGGGGGTAGTTTCAATTGAGACAGCGAAGAGATAACATCAAGAGCGAAAACTGCGATTCTAACGGCGAGTTTGAGAGTGTAAAAGTGAAACAGTGTGACGTGTTAAGTGTGTGATCAGTGTTTTAGTTTGGTGTTTGTTCTTTCAATTAGTAATTAAAGTCTCAGTTTTAATTAGTGGCTTATTTATACATTTTCTATAGAAAACCCACCCCACGAACGTAACATTATTCATCTCTTTTATTTAACTATTCTAAAATCTAAACAATACAAAACATATAAACACATAAAAAAACCCAGGGTGTCGCCGGCAACGGGGCGGGCCTAAGCTCCCGGTGGTTAAGGTCGCAGAGAGAGGAACCGAAGACTATCCGCGCCGTATCCAGGATTACTGCCTTCTTCATCTGACCCTTGATCCAGCAATCTAGTGAGTCTCTTCTCTTAAGGTTTATTATGTTATGATCGAAATATTTAGTAGAGCCCAAGTGAAATAAAGGGACAAATATGACATCTAGATTTATTTTTGCAAGAGTCCGAGATAAATAAGGGGAAGGCCTTTGTATAATAACAGTTACAGGCAATTTCGAAAAGTTAGTCTAGATATACGCGCTGGGAATTTTGGGTTTCCAAGTACTAGTTTAGTCATGCACCGATTGTAATTGTACGTATTCAGAGTGCGAGCCAGATTTGCATATGATGTCATGCGTGTTCCTTAGAAGCCGAGTGCCTGCCCGTACTCGATTTACAACTATAGCACGAAATTTCGTGGCTGATAACTATTTAACTACACATTATTTTTATTAGGAGCATAACCTTTTAGTACCGCCACCGATAGTTAAGTTTGTGCCTCTGTAACTCTGTATCATAAAATTGATGATGAGTACTATTTAATAGTACTATTAACGTGCAGTATGGATGTGCCGTGTGGTGACGGCAGTAACAATACATGTCATCACCCCAACTCCTCCTGCGGGTGTCGTAAGAGTCGACTAAGGGATTGAAGTGTCACTGACCATTATTTTATAAAAGATTGATGATGGGCAGCAGCGTCATCATAGTGGACACATACTGCGATCGCCAATCAATGGCATGGGGATCGCCAAGGTATTTAGTAATAGAAGAGGCCTACGTCCAGCAGTGAACTGAGAGACTATTACACTATTGATGTGAAACAAATAAGGGTTAAATTTAACACTAACGTGGGAAACGAGTATATTTGATGTATGACATCGTTTTCGGAGTATTTGGTCTTTTAATCTCTACGTGTTTTTTTTTGTTTCCGTACTAAAAAGTAACTAATTCGTACTAAATAAGTGTTTTGTCGTGTATTTTTTATCTTGTCGGGACAAATATCCTAAGTAACTCCAAATATGGATACATTTGAGATAAAGGGAATAGTAGGTACTGATCTAGTTTCTTGTTGGCAATAGATCGATGGTATTTTGGCAACGAAAAAGCCAGACTCCTAAAAATACAAGATTTGGTTCTCAAAAAGCAAGTGAACGATATTTAAACACCAATTCATAGGATTTAGCTTTCTTAAACATAATTATATTTCGTCGCTTCATTTTTCAGATATAATTATAACCATGTAGTACTTTAAGTATGCAGGTAGCTTTCGCACAATATAAAAAGTATTTTTTGACTAATAAAACTAAAACCAACTTCCGGCGGTTTCTATGCCTACCTTCCGGTCGCTTACCGAGTGCAGTCGACGGTCTTTGTTCCTCATTCTTTATTTGTGCGAGGTAGCGCGCACACGTCGACCAACATGCCGAAGCGCAGCGCTCAAGAGCGCATCGAATTTCATAAAGAAAAAATTAGAAGATTAGAAAACAGGACTCGACGGCGGCGAATTATTTATTCGTCATCATCAGATTCTTCGGAAGACGAAGATAACAATGGTGAGTAAAATTTTATTGTCAACGGTTATTCTGAAGTTTAAATTTTTAACGGGCGTGTTTCGTTAGTTTACTGTGCAATCAAGTCAGGCTATGCATCTAATGCATACGTACGTTACGTACGTTATCCTAGAGGCGGATCGTGAATCCGCCCGAGGGAAAAACATTCGAGTTACCCACCAGCCTGGAGGTGAATCGTGAATTCACACGAAGGTAGGGCTTCGAATTCCGCTACCGGGAGGTGACTCGCGAAGTCTCACGAAGGAAAAAGCGGCAAAGCCTACTTAATGCACACAACGAAACAATAATAATAAAATTGGGGTCATCAAACTACGGGCTGCGGGCCGTACACGGCCCGCCACCCCCACTAATCCGACCCGTGCCAAGTCCGAAATCGGACCCACGGAGAAGAATCGGGAGGCCCTAAGTATATTCCTTGTCAAGCCCATGGGCAGAATAGTTTGAAACACCCCTAGCCTAGAGGTTAATCGTGAATTAACACAACGGCAATTTCATAATTTTTACGTACTACCCACAAAAATATTATAAATTATGTCGTAAGTAAAATCTATCTCTAAAAATGGGATTACGGCTAGTGGGTTTACTAGAAGTGGCGTGACGTTCATAGAACCAGATTTTCATAAAATATTATTTTAATGAGGTCCGTATATTACATACTACGGAATCGTACGTAACAAATGAATGTTACGCCACTACTACGCAACGTCGTAGTTAAACAGTTTATACTGACTTGCGTTTTTACATGTTTACAGTAACGCAAAACGATACGGCACAAGACCAGGTTGTCTCCCAACCATCAACCGGCGAACCACAGACCGTGGCAGTGCAAGACACATCGCCTCAGTTGGAGCCCGATATCTTGGAGGCGCTAGGCAGTAAAACTGAAGATGGACCCGAATATGGAGACAAGATCCACGAAGACTTAGTCAAGCTATGGCTGCCTATATTGAAGAAAGGCATACAAAAGGAAGAAAAAGAGAAAATACTCAAAGTATACTTAGTCCCCCAAAATTGTACGTTACTACAGGCGCCGAAATTGAACCCAGAGATCTCGGCCGCAATCGGAGAATCATCTCGTAATAGGGATAAGAAAATAAGTAACATACAACAACAGTTGGGACAGGGCATCACGGCTGTCTGTAAGGCGATCGACATGCAGCTCGGCCCAAATACAGACAAACTGAAAACAATTAAAACCCTCAGTGACGCCTGTCGGATCCTAAGCGACGTGCATCACGCACAGACTCAGGCGAGAATAAACCTCATAACACCGGCGCTAGACAAACAGTTCCTTGCAATGACGCAAGAGACAAATCGAGATGAAACGTTGTTCGGAAACACGTTATCTGAAAAAATTAAAGCGTCCAAAACGATCGAGAAACAAGGACTTCAAATTAAAAAAGTCGGCCCAACTCCATCCACTTCGACGGCCCGTCCGCCTCAACATCGGGGAAACTCGACGTGGCCTCCCCGCTCCCCGCTCATCAAGATGACGCGGGGAGGCCCGAGGAAGAAGTCATCGTGGCGCCGCAAGCCCAGCACGACCCCTGCTGCCCAGGCGACGCCGGCCAGCAAGCCGTACCGGCGTGCCCAGCCAGCGCGGCAATAACTCAGGTACAGCATGCTGGTAGAATTCGTTTTTTCTACGATTGCTGGCGACAGGTTACAAATAACACTTCTGTTTTGAATTGGATCCGAGAGGGATACGTCATTCCATTCGATACTGAAGTCGTCCAGCACGCGGTACCTAACAACCTTTGGCCTATTGGAGACAGGCTTGAAATTGCTGTAGCCATTCAAAACTTGTTGAACTTAGGAGCGGTATCCGAATGTCTTCCATTGCCAGATCAATTTTTGTCAAAAATATTTCTGGCCGATAAACCGAACGGAGGCAAAAGATTCATTTTGAATCTAAAGTCGTTGAATAAGTTTATCACCACTAATCATTTCAAAATGGAAGACTACAGAACTGCTTCTAGGCTCATACCAAAAGACGGATTTCTAGCTACGATAGATTTAAAGGAAGCGTACCTTTTAGTACCTATTCATAAATCACAAAGAAAATATTTACGCTTTCAATTCGTGGACAACGAAGCACGTCCATTAACGTATGAATTTACAGCCTTACCTTATGGTATTTCGGTGGCACCGCGAGTCTTCAGTAAAGTCATGAGAGAAGTCATAACTTTCCTCAGGTCACGTGGCTTCAAATCCGTCATATATTTGGATGACATCTTATGTATAGGCAATGATTATACTGAATGCGTCAACAATGTCAGTGAAACTCTGAGAGTATTAAACTGCCTTGGATTTGTCATAAATTACGACAAAAGCTGTTTACAACCAAGTAAAACTTGTAAATTTCTCGGCTTCGTATACAATACCACGGAGTTGTCATTGTCATTACCTATAGACAAACAAAACAGAATTGCACAATTGGTAAATAAATTTTTGTCCCTGCCCCGCTGTACAATTCGAGAGTATGCACAGCTAATTGGCGTTCTAGTAGCTGCATGCCCAGCCTTGCGCTATGGGTGGTTATACACAAAAACCCTGGAACGCGAAAAATATTTATTTCTGCAAAACACAAATAACTATGAGACGAAAGTTAACCCTCCAGCATCAATCATCAGCGATCTGACGTGGTGGGCCAACAATATAATAAATTCTAAGTGCCCTATGAGAACAATAAAATACGACCAAGTCATTTTTAGCGACGCATCCCTTTCGGGATGGGGAGCTGTCTGTGGAGAGGATCGCGTTAATGGTTATTGGCGAGAAAGTGAGCGAAACAACCACATTAACTATCTCGAATTGCTGGCAGTTTTCTTGGGTTTGAAAAGCTTGGCAAAAAATTGTACCAACTGTTCAATACTGTTAAGAGTCGACAATACCACTGCGTTGAGTTACATCAACAGAATGGGCGGAATACAATATCCGCATCTGAATGATCTTACTAGATTAATCTGGCAGTGGTGCGAGACACGAAATATCTGGTTATTTGCCTCGTATATTAATACGAGAGACAACATTGAAGCTGATGAAGAATCGAGAAGAATTAACCCAGATATAGAATGGGAACTCTCGCAAACAGTGTATCAAACGATAGTAAATACACTCGGACAACCGGAGATAGATTTGTTCGCGTCTCGCACCAACGCCAAGTGCCAAAATTACATGTCGTGGAAGCGAGATCCTGATGCTCAATCAATTGACGCATTCACAGTGAATTGGAAACAACATTTTTTTTACGCATTTCCTCCATTCTCGGTAATGTTGAAATGTATAGAAAAAATAATTGAAGACGAAGCAACAGGTATTGTGGTATTTCCATACTGGCCATCGCAATCCTGGTTTCCGCTTTTGAAAAGCGTATTAGACTCGGAAATACTTTATTTCGGCCCTCATAAAAACCTATTGCATTCGCCTTTCAGGAGCCACCACCCGCTGTACAGGCAGCTTACCCTGGGTGTCGCCAGGCTCTGCGGGAAGCCTACACACGACAGGGCTACACTGCAACCGCAATAAGTTTAATGTTAGCTTCGCTCGCTGATAGCACGGTAAAACAATATAACTGCTCGCTTAAACTTTGGTGGGACTTTTGTTTGATTAACAAAATAGACTTCTTTGATAGTTCCAATAAATCTGTAATATCATTTTTGTCTGAGCAGTTTTGTAATGGATCGTCTTATGGAACTATTAATAGCCATCGATCGGCCTTATCTCTGCTGCTAGGGTCAAACAAAATCGGAACTGACGCAGCAGTAAAACGATTACTGAAAGGCGTCTATAAGAGCAAGCCTCCATCGCCAAAATACGATAGAACATGGGATCCAAAAATCGTTTTAGATTATGTTTCAAACTGGGCACCTCATGCCGATGTTTCTCATGAAAATTTAACGAAAAAATTAGTTATATTATTGGCCCTATGCACAGCACATCGGGTTCAAACGCTGTCATTAATTAAAATAAACAATATTTATTTTACACCAAACGGAGCCCAGATTTTCATTACGGACATCATAAAAACCTCTGGCCCAAACAGAGAGCAACCTGTATTGATGCTCCCATATTTTCATGAAAATCCGAAAATATGCCCAGCTACAGCGTTGAAAGATTATTTAGATTTAACAAATAATATGAGAGATAACACCATCGGAAGCCTACTAATTACTTATAAGCGTCCTTACAAAGCGGCATCAGCACAGACGATTAGTAATTGGATCAAAAAAGTTTTATCAGCGAGCGGAGTCGATGTGACGGTATATGGGGCACATAGTGCTAGGCACGCCTCCACGTCAGCGGCTAAAGCAGCCGGCGTCAGCATCGATGTCATTCGGAAGACAGCGGGCTGGTCTAGCTCTTCGCAGACGTTCGCTAGGTTCTACAACAGACCGGTTGTAGATCAATTTGAATTTGCACGATCCGTTTGTTTAGCAAATAAGGCAACAAGTTCATTATTGTGACTGGTCATATGTTAATATTGTTGAATTGTTGATAAATTAAGAAATAATTAATAAATAACGAGAATACTCTTGTTATGTTAAATAAAACAAAGTTTCATAATTTTTCAACTGTCTATTTACATCACCAAAACTTACCCTCATATCTCTAAACATCTACATGGTTATAATTATATCTGAAAAATGAAGCGACGAAATATAATTGATGATCAAACGAACTTCTTGAAGTGAAGTTCGATCGATATTATATGAGTCGCTTCATTTGAAGATAAATGAGTTCCCTCCCACCCAAAAACCCAATAGTAAGTTTTGGGAATTATTATACTCTGAAGAGAATGAGGAACAAAGACCGTCGACTGCACTCGGTAAGCGACCGGAAGGTAGGCATAGAAACCGCCGGAAGTTGGTTTTAGTTTTATTAGTCAAAAAATACTTTTTATATTGTGCGAAAGCTACCTGCATACTTAAAGTACTACATGGTTATAATTATATCTTCAAATGAAGCGACTCATATAATATCGATCGAACTTCACTTCAAGAAGTTCGTTTGATCATCAATAATGGTAGTAATAATATACAAGGCGTGCGCGAGCATTGAGAATGATTCTAACCGTGTATTCCTGGGCCATATTTTGCTTAAAGCGAATTTAAAAAAGATGCTTCCTGAACTTAGACATTAGGGCTCATGCATAAATCATGTGAAGTTTCCCCCCCCTCCCCCATGGTGATGTTTGGTGAGTTTCTTGGCTACACCCCCCCCCCCCCCCTAGCAGCCTCACGTGTATTTTTCTCATTCAACTTTACACGTTCGCTAGCCGAAATTCACAATATTTCTTAGTTTGTTCATCGTAGAAAAATACACGTGAGGTCTCCTTGTACCCCCCCTCCCCTATCGTGATCTTTCGTGATGTTTTCTTGGACCCCCTCCCCCCCTATCGGACCTCGCGTGATTTATGCACAAGCCCTTAGGTCCTCTAATACTTTCGCGTTTCTTTACTTAGTTCGCCTTTGCTTTTATTTTGTTACAATTGTGATATGTATCGCGTGTACAATGATATGTTTACTTACTTTATTAAGTTTATACCTTTTGCAATTTTTTGTTAAAATTTTGTATACTCATTCCGTTTCTTCCTGTCAAATCGTGTACACACTACGTAAACACATCACGCAAACCACACATACATTCACACCCATTCATATACACATATTTGCACATTATATAACTGCTGTTGTTATTATCTAATTATTTGGTAGGTGCTCATTAATTGATAAATTAAGTATATTTTTTAGCCTTGCCTTGTCAGAAAATAACCAGCATGAAGTATTATTGAATAATTATTTGGTTTCCGTTCCACATGAAAAGCCCCGTCTAGAGTCTATACGGAAATTGATGGCGTTTGGCAGAAAGGCACGGCTATACATCTCACGTGCCTCCACTTTTCGAACAAATTCTTCCATGCCTGTCTTCTAAACAGTGTTCTCCACATCACAGACTTGTTTACTTCAATTTATTACCTCTCTCCTATTAAAGAACTTTGCTCTTGTCGGTGTAGCTCAAAGCACGCTCGCCACTTTCCTCGATCCCAGGCCATCTCTTTCATGTTTTGATACGACGTGACTTTCACGTTCTCCTTGGTTTGTTCAATGTAATTTCTCCTTCGTCTTCCTCTTCCACGCTTTCCTTCAATCTTTCCCTCCACTATGCATTTTATGAGGTTGTCATGCCATATCAGATGGCCCAACATCCTTCCTCTACTGTTCTTTATAATGTCCATCAAGTGCCTCATCTCTTTCCTCTCTTTCTTCCTTTCATTTATTACCCGAAAAAAAATCATTTTGTAGCCGACTTTTAAATAAAGAGGATGTTCTTAATTCAACTGTTTTATGCATGTACGAACGTTACTCGATATCTATAAACATATTTTTAAAAATATTTTTTTGATCGAACGGGTAACCCCGAGATAAGCCCGCTGGCATCAAGTAACGGTCTGATGATGGCGAGGGTTGGGTGGTCAAACCCGATAAGTCGAGATATTTTTTCATTGAAATAACAACCTCACGTCAATGTCATATAGTGCGTATTTTAAAAACCGGTTTGCTCGACTTATCGGGTTTGACCACCCTACCCCTTGGTGAAATCGGTTGAAGTCTGTTTTTACACGTTTTAATTTGGTGATGATTATAATTGTAAGGAATCTAATTAATTTTAAGGTATTTTTCGATAACCATTGTGCAACATTGCATGCAACATTTGTCGGTGCATCCTGAAAATGCCCAACAGTATTTCTCAGACAAAGATCTGTCAGATTAAACGTCTCCCATATCGCACGCATCAGTGTCCAAATTTAGCGCGTGACTCACGCCCACATTCCTGGGAAGCCCACCATTGTTCCAATTCCCAGTTCTAAACGGGAGTAACAAGAATTGTGGGAACTGGGAACTTTGATAGCGTCAGCCATGGCCGATGGGTTGTGTGTGATGTTCCTTACAGATCACCAATGCACCTAAAGTATAGAAGAGTCTTTAGTAGGCTTCTTAGCACCAGTGTTGCAAGATGCTCCATATTCCACATTTTTCTTCGCATTTTCATTCATCCATTTATAAAGTAATGCAATTTTCCGTGGGACTCTTTTTTCCATTGGAATCGTTATTCTGAGTAGAAATAATCCAAAATTTACACATAAATTCAAAAAATGAAAATGGACAAAATAAAGAGAAATGCTTACGTATGCTCTCATATGTGAGCATATTTTCTCTTTACTTATGGACGAAGATAACGAAAATAGACGTTCTTGTCTGTATGTATTTCGAGATTATTAAACCCAAAAGCTAGACCAAATTATGCGTGTATGTATTAAATTTTTCATCGTAAGTACAGAACTTCCTAAAGCGTTATTTGTTGCGACGTAGATCCCGAAAAACCCGGTTTGTATTCATAATAAGATTCGATCATACATTGTCGTTTATTTGTCTAATACGCGATTTAACACTTTCTTTCAGTCGTACTATTCACCGCTCAAGTGCGAAATTATCACCTCATGCCGACAATGACGTTTTCAATTCTGATTGCAATTTTGAAGCTTATTTCTTAGCATTATGTTATAAATGAAAGGCCCACGGAAAAAACATGTCTAGTCAATTCAAACTTCAGAAGAAAAAATGACCTTAATTTTAACGAAACAAGGTACAAATTTGTCCTGATTTTCATAAGATCTAGACGTGTTTTTTCCGTGGAGCCTTCAAATGTTTCTTTAGAGCGCGCACGAATAATGTATTGCTAATGCAGAGGTGACCTTAGCGGTATGAAAACGTCTAGAAGGACAGAAGTCTCCATCTGTGTATAGGATCACGATTTCAGTCCTCTAAAAAGTTAGCAAAGGGGTAGAAAGGTTCTCGAGTGACAGACACGTACCGGAAAGCGCAGCGTGGGTAGGCCCCCCACAAGGTGGACTGATGACCTGGTAAAGGTCGCAGGAGTCCGCTGGATGCGGGTGGCGCAGGACCGGTTGGTGGCAATCTTTGGGGGAGGCCTATGTGCAGCACTTCTTTCGGCTGATATGAGGGCGATGATGATAAAAAAGTTAGCCAAACGAAATAAAAGCCAAACATATCTAAACAATAGTCATATTTACTTGACACTAGTAATATTGGAATCACTAGTAATACCTATTCTCTTAAAAATGACGTGTTTATAGTTATTAACGTGTATTTAAGGAGTAATTAGTTGTTAACGAAGTAACGAGAAATGACATCACCGAAACGGTAATGTTATTTTAGTAATGTTGTGGATTTTATTTTTAACTACTGTGACCATTAAAGTTTATGCCTATTTTTACTTTTGGTAAACCACTTCAACTCAAACCGATGTCTGTAAAGAGATTGATAAGGCATTAAGGCGTTTTTGCTGGATTTTTTTGATACCATTTTATTTAAATGGACAAATAAAAAACCGAGTTCAACAGATTTCTTGAAGATCCCATTATAGAATAGAATAGAAACTAATTTATTCGTGACACACATTAAAGGACGAAGTAAATATGACAGTATACAAAAGGAAAAGGAAAGGTGACACGAAATGGTCTCATCTCAGCATGTTGCTGGCGCGAGCCAGCGCTGATCTTCCGATGAGACCATTAAGTGAAAGATTCACGACGGGTAACAGACCCCAACTTGGTGCCAAAGGGACTAATCTCGGGTTTTTATACCCGTTCGATTACAAAAAAATATTGAATATCGGTTCACGATTCTCGGTACTATCCGGTTACATGACTACAAAAAGTTTTTTTTGAAGGAGGCAAAGGCAGTTTTTTCTCAATGGAACCTCCCTCCTTTTTTCAAGTCGGTTAACTGATATAGATAGCTGCGACACATGACATGATGCGACAAAAGATCTGCACGGGTCACAGACAGTAACATTAAGTACTAATTAGTAAATTTTATCCGTCATCAAAATATTATTATACTACTCAATAATTCTGATCTAAATTATGGACATACATGAAATACAGCATGTACCCGAACTCGTAGATCCGCATATGACTCGCTAAATTCGTCAAAGTGAGACCAAAATTGATAAAACCGGACATCTGACGCATTCTGGCATTAGATCAGAAATCGACCCACATCCCTGTACATTCTTGACGGGTCAAACCGGTTTTGGGAAAGTGCGGATGTGCCCTAAGTACGTTGAGCAAGTGGAGTCGGATTTAGAACTCGTCTGGCGAGATTCATTTATAAAACCATGCGGGATATAATAAGATAGAAGCCGCAGGAGACGCCAGTAAGAATATATAACGGCCAAGCGTTATAGCGTATGTAAAAGATATACACGGTGCTCGTGAGTATTCCGAAAGATTTTAATGCTGAATTCCTGAGCATATTTAGAGTATTTAATGTTATATAAAATTTCCTGGATTCGGCTTGTTTCCAGAGATAATGAACCTTTTTTCGAAATAAGTTTTTCGACGTAACTCGTCATAAAACTTATTTTTGATTACAGTGCTACCGCAATGTGTTCTAATATTACCACACCTTTTGCCTGACAATCAAAAAATAAGAATAGACTTGACGAAAAAACCTGTCCCTAAAAAAAAACATTTAAAAAATTAACTTTAACAATTTGTTGTTATGATAAAAAGTATTGGAAATGTTAAAAAGTATTCAAAAAATCAAAAAAAAAAGAAGGATTTGACATTAGGTCTCATAATATTTTTTGTTCATTTTGATGTCTAGAATGCATAGTTAAAATCTTTCACAATCACAATTCGCGAGCACCGTGTATTAAGGTGCGTTCAAACTAAAAGAGCATTGGCTGTTCTAACCTCCCACTCTACGAAATTCGATCGGTACACCAAACGTGATTGGTTGATTTCGTAGAACGGGCGCTAAAACAGTGAATGCTATTTTGGTTTAAACGCACCTTTAGATGGCGCACCGCTTGCGTGGCGTGCACGTTTGCGTGACGTACGAGCGGTATGCCATGTACTCTGACATTTACATAAACTACAACGTGTTGCACACGCATCCGGCCTGGCTTGGCCTTTAAAATGCGTTTTGAGGGTAGATTTTGTTTACGTTTCTTTAAATACCTCACCAAATTAAAAATTTAAAAACAACCAACTTCAACCGATTTCTCCAAGATCCTATCATCTGTGGGTTCCATCATTGGTTTCCTATCATCAAATCTTTCTAAATGCAAACTCTTGTAAATGAATGAAAATTGAAAATTACCAAAAGTGTACATAATACATGTACCTATAACATTTAAAGAGATCCCTCGCTTTCTCCAAGATCCCATCATCAGACCCCAACTTGGTGCCAATGGGACCATCTCGGGGTTGTACACGTTCGGTCACAAAAGAAAAATTTAATACCGGTTCACGATTCTCGGAGGTATCGGGTTACATACATACAACAAAAAAAATCTTTCGAATTGATAACCTCCTCCTTTTTTTGAAATCTGTGAATAAGTATAGACTATACCGCCGTGTTACTATAACCAACTCGACCTGAAAACCTTGTCGCGTACGATAAATCAAGTTTCGGGCAGATGGTTGCGCGCTGTTTTCTCCGTTGCATAATTTTACGCATGATTTCGCGGCGCGCACGTGAGCGGGGCGCGTGCGCTTGTACTATGTGTCCTGTTCATACCCAGTAGTACAGTCGGCATCAAATACTTTGTAACAAAGTGGCCAAACATTTATTTATTAATATTATATTATTATTTAATTCAATTGGCATTTTATATGAGTCACGACCTCACGACATTAATAGTTCAGCTCATGATATTTTTAATCCTGTCGATTTATAGTTAAGTTAGTGGCCAAATAGTTCGATACGCCATATTAAATATATATTTAGTATGGCGTATAATAATTTGGTTACTTTACATTTACACAATTGATGATAATACAGGGTGTTACACCACCCACTGAAAACCTTGAACGGGGTGATTTAGTAGACTATACTGAACAACTATTACTATAGGGCCAATCATGAAATCTAAAAAAAAATTGCCTTTTTCATACATAGACGGATCGGTAGCAACATTTTGTATGAAAGAGCCATTTTTTTTTCGAGATTTCAGTGTTAGCTTCATAGTAAAAGTTGTTCAGTATAACCTACCAAATCACCCCTTGAAGGTTTTCAGTGAGTGGTGTAACACGTTGTATAAATGATTACTTGAGAATGTCTCCGATCCGAAGGTCAATATTGATCCTACCTAATGGGTTTTTGGTTGGATTGCAGATATAGTCACAAAGGATTTGAGTAAGCTATGGGAAACGTTTTATAAGGATGAACACTAGTAAAAGACTTACATAAAATTGAAGCATTTACTCTACAATTAAAATGGAATGTTAAAATTTAAATACTACATCACATTACTTTTTAACCTTAACGGTGGTTGGCAAACATGTTGGCATGTGGAACTGTGTATAATAGAAATAGAAAAAGAATAACAAAAAATGAGAACATGAATATACAGATACAAGTAATGGGAACAAATCTGGAAACTGTGGGGGCGGAGCAACGAAAACTGATGCAGCAGTTAAAACAATCATACCAAGAACAGAAAACAAGAAATTAACACTAAGAAGCTTAAGTAAGACTGAATTCTCAATTTTTTCAGGCCGAATCGCTTTGTAAACCTTCTTAGCATTGAAAAAAGTAAAAAACCCAGCATTAGGCATTGCTAGTTTCAATGTTATGCTATAAAAACTAATGTATACAATGTTTGTTGCAATGAACGGTAACAGCAACCCGTCCTTTAACAGCAGAGGAAGCATGCTGAATGTAGAAACAAGTAGGAACCAGAAGCACATGAACGGGTCTTCAGGAAAATGAACAGCAACAGGAATAGCGGCTAGTAAGATAGTTTTCTCGTGAACTTGAAATGAGAACAGAAAGAAGGCTAGGGACACATTGATAAGGCAGAGAATAAACTTCTTTCGATTCATCCGGAAAAATAAATCTACACAAGACGGTAGAGCAGCTGATGCTGTTGTTATAAGGCATGTCTTTGCCATTTCTTCATTGGAATAGTAAGTTTTCAATTTTATAAACACATTTACTACACACCACACATTTGATACCTTGTCTTCAAACACTCCTCTGCTAAGAGGAAACAGTCTACGGACTAGTTGGAAAATATTCTCCCATGAGCCAAAAAATGGGTACCAGATAATAATGAAAGTAGCGATCACTGATATAGCCAGCTTGTTGAATCGGTGTATGAGATGTGCTGTTCTACTTCTATGAGGAAGTTCTATAAATATCTTCCTTAACAAATAGAAAAAAAATGGCAATGCATGATACAATTCCATCTGTTTATAGTTCAAAGCTAAAACAAAGAACACAGTGGCCAGAACATCATTCTCTATAGCTATAATATAAAATGTAGCCCATAAAAATAGTCCTAAAGATACACAGTTGTACTGGAAGTGGCCGTGATCTATGAGAATCAAACCCGGATACAATAAGAATAAGATGGCAGATAAATCAGTCCGTTTGAATACATTCACAACCTCTTTAGGCTTTACGCGTTCAGCGTCTATACATATCACTAACACTGCAGACACATAGAAGTAAACATCACTTAAGAAAACAGTCCATCTCATGAACGTTTTGTGCGATTCGTTTTCATAACCTCGCGACGCGAACAAACGCACAGATTCCGGGTCGATCCAGTCTGCTACCTTTCCCATCAATAAACTGTGGTAGGCCGTGAGAGGCGGGTAGTCCAACCCCCAGTACTGAAGGTCGTTCTGGGTCGTGTTGAAGTACCACGTCGATGCCGGCGTGTGCACGGTTATCTCCTGCCAGTGTCTCTGAGCCTCATAATCGCCGTACATAGGCGGTTTCTTGTACCCAGAGTAAGGATACGAAGCCACACACCAACGAACAAGTAGAGCGAAAAACACGCCCGGTAACAGTGCATCTTTCGTCACGGTAAATCTATCTGGATCTGCCCGCACTCTACCCATCGTGCTAACGTTATCACTAATTATCTAACGTTTCATTCATGAAGAACAATATTATAATTTAAACTTTAATGATTTTCCTGACAACACGACAGCTAGAAAATTTGACAGTACTTACGACGTGAACGGCGTCCAATTCCTTGGTCAGCTTTTCCTTCAAATATCCTTCCGTATACACCATATTCGTCAATGAAAGTCCATAAATCGCAAAATTGATTACTGAAAACTCATCCACTGATCACAATAATAAAATTGCACCGCACGCCTGAATATACAACGCGGATACAACACTCGTACTGATACAGTATTTAGTGTTTTTTTCGAAAGTGAAATGAGAAAGTGGCACGAGAAAGTGAACTTGAATTGCGGACGATTGACTGGATCGGACGAATTTCACACCGGACGACTTCCGGAGGCTAAAATCCGACTAATTTCCAATTGCCTTTGTTGTCGGTCAAAGATCACGTTACGTAGCATTATCGCAATTCCGCTGCGTATCCATGACCGTGACCTTGACGGAAAAAAACTATAATTTTGTATTTTGATTTGTGAAGTGGAATATAAGGTGATATTTATAATTTAATAATACTGAAAAAGCAGAAAACAGAATTTTAGAAAATATAAAATATCGTTGAAATATGTTACAGCATGGCAACCCATCTTCTACGATTGACTATGATCACTGATGTCTATGACAACAGGCGCATGGCGGACAAATTTAAATCGTGCTCATTCCCATCTCTTGTCTCCGAATTTTTAAAATTATTTCATCATGAAGATGGAAGGCGAAGTATCTGTGTTAAAGAAAAATTTAACAGAATGGAGATTTAGCCAATACCCAAAATACATATTGTTGCCAATTGACGAAAACAATGATCAGATTTGTTCAAATATAAAGAACGTTGTATTTTCCGAGGTAGGTAAGGTACGTGAGAATAACAATTCCATGAGATCTAGAATTATTTGTATACTATAAATATGTTTTTGTAGGTTACTCCGTCTCCACTTGAGCGCAACATTCAACTAGTGTGCGTCTCAGAGGATGCACTTATCAATATACTGGATATGGATCCGGAAATAGCTAATCGTGATGAATTTGCTGAATTCATCGCCGGCCGGAAATTGCCGTATGGTGCCTTGCCTGTCGCCCATCGGTAAATATTTATGTAACCGTACAATATGCAACATATTCAGATAAGTATCATTTAATCTGGGGGATTCAGGTGGGCCGAAATGGTATATGGATAATATAATAGCAAACTCGGATATAGAAAACTACATACAGATACCTCTTGTCTTCTTGAAACTCTTTATTTTGACAGAGTTACACTAAAGAGTTACTTCTTAAAGGAAACAGTACTAATCACAATGTAATGCTTGCTAATAAGTCTAATAACAATACTATATTTAGGCTAATTTTGATTATAGCTATAATAGATGACTAGTTACAGTTGTTTTTGTTCGTGGATATAAAAATGGACTTTTTAGATGCGAAAATGGTAATTGAATAAAAGCAGTTTAAAACAAATAAAATAATTTGGTTAATGTAAAGGCCTGTCAGTATGCTATATGCTTACTTCGCTGAAAGGTTTGCTAGATAATATCCCTTTACTTTAAGGTCACCCTTTGAATGTTAAAGTTTTCACTTTTAACATTTCATAAATAAATACACACTATTAAAAATTCACTAACTTGTAGGTACGGCGGCCATCAATATGGTTTGTGGGTCGGTCAATTAGGAGATGGGAGAGCGCATATCCTCGGAGAATATATAAATAGGTAAATTTCAACTATTCTAGCACCATTAAGCTAAAGTTAAGTGTAAACAAAAAAAAGTATAATTTGTACCTTACTGAGAACCGAGTCTTTTTCCAGCTTGCTGATATTATGTGGCTTAACGGATTCAAGGTGTAAACTTAACTTGGTGGTATGCCTACCATATTTTCGCTTGCCATAAGGATTAAATAAACTTAATTCAAAAATAAAACTCTCGTCATTATTTAACATGTAATCTATACCTAAAATTACCGAGAGATAAGACGATCGATTGGATTTTAAATAATGATGTCTCTTGATGATAATTATGCTCCTTGATCTCATGGCTTACGCCGTATATACCTAGCTTTCTTGTTAAATTTTTAAAGCGAAGGGTCTACATAAAAAAAAGGTAGTCAGTTTACATTTTATTTGTACAGGAGTGGTGAGCGTTGGCAGCTCCAACTGAAAGGTTCCGGACTGACGCCATATTCGCGAGTGCATGATGGACGGGCAGCTCTCCGGGCAGCCTTGAGGGAGATGATCGCTTGTGAAGCTTGCCATTTTTTAGGCATACCCACTGTTAGATCCGCAGGACTAATCGGTAAAGTGTTTGGATGTTTACAAAGAGTTACTATCGTGACTTTGTTAACATTCCTGTAATGTCTATTCGTTAATTTAGGCGGTTATTACATAGCATACTTTTAGTGATCGTGCTATTGCTATGAAACTCAGTAGCTAGCTAGCAGTTTATTTTTTAATTTGCAGTAAGGTAAGATGAAACGGTTTTTTTAATGGGGTAAGACAAAAAGTCGTCCTTCTGGCACAGCGTCTGCTGGTAGCTTTTTGTCTTACCCCATTAAAAAACCGTTTCATCTCACCTTACCTTATCTAATCTATTTGTATTTTATTACCTTTGATTAGCTGGTTTTTGGACTGGGAGGGACTGATGTATTATATGTATAAGAAGTTATTTATTTCAATTATTTCTTATCGAAGCATCGAATAGCGATGATGCGATTATAACTCAGTGCCTTCTAGTTACTCATGCGAGCTAGGATTAAATCGATGGGTCGATAATTTTCTAATTCCAGTAAGCGATGACTCGATAATCCGAGACGTGTATTTCACTGGCAACCCGGGACGAGAGCGTGCGGCGGTCGTGCTGAGGCTTGCCGAATGCTGGTTCCGTTTTGGCTCGCTCGAGATCTTGGCGAGGAACGGGGAGCTCGCTGTTCTGAGGCAACTCGCTGATTTTATTATAAAGGTGGATTATGCCATGTGGATCCCCACAATGAATCCTCATTCTTTATCAATTTCAGCATTTGAAATTGCTTTTGAAACGTAGGTATACGATGAGTCACTGCAATTCCATACCGTCATCGTTTTTTGAGCAATGTTGCGGTCGCATCTCAAATCTCAATTCATGTACAACTACGGAACTAAAATACTGTTTTGTAGTTAATTCGTTATCATCATATTGTAGCGTATCCTTCTGTCCGTCCTTAGTTTAGCTCCATAATCGTAAAATTAATGCTAGTGTAGATCATGTCATGTTAGTGTACATTTAAATCACTAGCCTATCGACTGTTACAGTTGTACATAATTCATATTTGCTGTCCATTAAAGTAAGGAAATGCCTACTTACTTAAGTTTTTTCAAATAAAGATAGATTATTTTGAAATCTAAGCAATCTCTTTAAATACCATACATAATCATAATGTAACCACATTTCTATGGTTTTAGGAACATTTCCCGGATATTCAACTTGCGGACGAGAATCGGTTCATAAGATTGTTTTCCGAAGTCGCTCATCGGACTCTGGATTTAGTAGCGAAATGGCAAGGTAATTACACCAATTACATTTATTTGAAATTATTATTCCCTTAAGATTTCTTTTTCATATTTTTTATGTTCTAGGCTTCGGATTCACCCATGGCCTTCTAAATACAGATAATATGAGCATCTTGGGTATCACTTTGGACTATGGGCCATTTGGCTTCGTAGACTCATACGATGGTGGGTTTGTGGCAAACTGCTCCGACGGCGAAGGGAGATATTCAATGGCTAAGCAACCTGATGTAATATTTTCACTTATACTTTATTTTTAACAAACTGTTTATTATTTCAGTTTTCGATACTTTTAGAAGCTTCTATCATCTCACCAATCGTATTCATTTCATACCTTTAATAGACTCTTTATTTATAGCAGTACCTACTACCTACACTCTTTTGTCTATCTACATTTCTACCCCTATTAAATTTTTCGTCTTATATCCAAATACAAATAAAAGGATACGTCAATAAAATTTAAATATATGTGTCAGTGCACATGAAAAGGTACCTTGTTTATGTTTCTGGTTTTTATAGGTAGTGGTATGGAATGTTGGACAGCTTGCGAATGCACTGAAACCACTTTTGACAACTTCTCAGCAAGTTCACATGGCACATATATTGAAGACATTGGATACCTACTGCAAGAATAAAATACTGTAAGAACCTAAAATACTCATATTTCTATAAATTATGATAAAAATAATTTAAATCAATCGTTACACTTCTAGGGAAACTTTCCTTTTGAAAATTGGTTTGAAAGAAGAAAAATGGGGGGATGAGCAACTTATTGAAAAATTGCTCGACATGATGCAGAAAACTGGAGCTGACTTCACAGCTACATTCAGACAACTTGCAGAGGTGAAATCTAAAGCAATATTACGTATCAGAATTTACAGTGCTAGTACAGATATAAGTTTAAAAAACGTTTTATCTTAGTTCTAGTTACAGATGGTCCTACAATGGTTCTGGCTTTGAGGTGGACTTTAGATTATATATATTCTTGAGGTAGTTGAGGTTATAAATCTTCCAATACAATAAAATATGTCCTAAAATTACGGTACTTACAGTTTAGAGGCGTATTTAATTTTTTATCCAGCTAATTGTCAATAGTCTTAAAATTTGCAGTTGGAACCTAATGAAATGGTTAACGAAGTCAAACTGGATGAAAAATGGTCTCTGAAACGGTTGTCCTCGCATGCATCCTGGGGCTGCTGGTTGGACCAATACCGTGAAAGGCTGGATAAAGAAGCAGGTAGGGAAAGCTTTCAATTAACTAAACCTTTAAAGCCACCTACAGCTTTATTATACAGTTTGTTCGAAAAGTGGAGACGAGTGAAATGTATGGATGTGCTTTGCTACCAGATGCCTCCACTTTTCACACAGACTCTCAAGCTCTTGAGTTTGGTTCGTGATGGTTCTTTGACAGTGAGAATAATAGAATATGTAATTTATTATATGTATTTTTAATCCTCAGTCGATGCGAGCACTGTAGGATTGTTCGAAGACGAGCGGCGCAGGCGAATGCTGAGTGCGAATCCGGTGTATGTTCCACGAAACTGGCTGCTGCAGGAAGCTGTGGTTGATGCTGAGAAGAATGACTTCGGGAAGGTACTTAAGTAACCAGCTAAAAGCGTATCTGTGCGTGTTCACTGTAGAATTCCGTAGTTGCTCTTCCATTAAAATTTAAATCGTGCTCATTTTAAATGTGCAGGATATTCCAAATGTCTTCTCCTTTTTTTGTTGATTTGTCGGTGAGGTAGAAATAGTGAAACGATAAGACTTAATAGTTGAAGTATTGATTTGATTGCGGAACCCTAAAAAAGTAATCAGTGTAGTTTATCAAAAGATAAACAACTCGTCATTTAACTTTTACTTATTTGGTTTATTTCAGGCACGTTTTCTTCTAGATGTCATGCGACATCCTTATGAAGTACAGCCTGAGGCAGAAGCTCGAGGGTTTTCATCGCAACCCCCGCAATGGGCGTATGCCCTCAAAATAAGCTGTTCCACTTAAGAATAATTTGATTGATTACTTAAATAATTACACCAGCAACATATATTCTTAAACATCGTTTTTATTTTTATTTTGTGAGTCAGTCATTTCATTGACTACCTTCTGCTTTACTTCGCATAACTTTCGTATGTGAGATATTACTTAATTAGAACGAAAATTGTATCGTTCATAAATGTATTGATGTTTTTGCCTTGAACACAACAGTTCCAATTCGACATCCATTACGACTTTATCGAGGACATCACTAACGTATTTTGCTTTCATCACTAGACATCCGTCTTAGGTAGTGTCAATGTCAGTGTAATGTCACTGTCAAACTTGTGTACGTGACAGCTGACAGTGACAGATTACCAGGACATTGCACAACATTTCAACAAAAACTTGTTTACATAAATGTATAAAATTTTGTCATCTCATAATATCGTCGCATAATGATATGCCAGATTTAATCGCTATTGCAAAAGCTACTAATTAAGACTAGATATTCTCATGAAGCGAGCGTTTTGTGCGTGTGCCGCTCTCTTTAACGATCGTAGTGCGCAAGCTATTTCAAAGATGAAATTGATGAATAACTTCAAGGAATGGAAATTTAAATATCCGCCGAATTATGCAGAGCTTCCTATCGATGAGAATCCGGCGTACAACGAACCTGTAGCCGTTAAGAATGCTGTGTTTTCTAAGGTAAACCTTTGCAAAGTTACTTCTTTAGTTATTCAGTACTTGGGTCAAACTCAAAATCATGTTATGAGTCTTTCCGATGGACATAAAAGTTAAGGGCTATGAGAGTTAATTTTCTTATTAAACCCTTATTGTCATTTTAAGGCACTCGTTTCCTATTGAATTGTATGATAAAAATCACGACTACACTCCTACCAGTTGCTTACTATTGGCCACAGGAAAGAGGAGCTCTTCAGTTTAGCTGAACACACACTTTTTCTTTCATCTGGTCGATAGTTAACAGCCTGTGGAGAGGCAGTAATGATTTTTATCATACAACTCAATGAAAAAGGGGTACGTCTTAATGAAGATAAGGCTTTCATAAGAAAATCAAGCTTTATAGGGCCTTAACTTAGATTGTTCACCAGAAAGACTCTGAACATGGGTTTGTGTTTGACCCACTTGGCATATAATAGGAATTGGGAATGTATTTCAGAGTGTTCTTCGCACAAGCATTATTCCCATGCTGATTTGTAAAAGTGAAGTCTATAAAAATTATTAAATTGAATATACTGTTTTACATGCTTAAAAATGGTGAAGGATTAAGTAGTTTAATTGCATTTTCGGCACACAATTGAATTTACATAGTTTTGCCATAGCTTATCACTATTATACAGATTGCTTTATCTTAGTTTAACCAAGCTAGTTTAGTTCTGGTACAGCTGCTACAGGGCAAGGGCATAAATATGTATTCTCTTTTATCTGGTGCATAAGGTGTAAAATTGTATATATATTTATGCCCTTGACTGTACATAGGACTTTGTCATAGTGATAATACACCGTGTTTTTATTGATTTCCGTTAAATTGGACAGGTTACTTGGGACATTATTAGAAGTTGTCTAGAGTATCTGCTTTTGTTAATTTCATAAAAATTTTTTTTTTTCGTTTTCATACATAATAATTGTAATGGCAAGTGTGAGAGAACCTTCAGAATAAGATCTCAGGCGACTGACGGCTGCTGACGGCACATGTCAAAATAAGTAACATTAGGATGTAATAAAGGTTACAATACACTTGTTCAGTCATTAAACTTATTTTTTTAATAACTCAATAACAGTAAGAGTTAAGACACTAGTTTCTTAGAGA